>QRBJ01000047.1:0-206140 GCA_003709865.1 Chaetothyriales sp. CBS 132003 | reverse complement strand
TGCTGCAGCTATAACTACCTCCTCTGTGATGATAACCTGCTCTCCATATTGGTTAAGCAGCAGTTCCATCACTGCTTCACTACCCTCTTCATTTCCTGCTGCAGCTTGAATCACCTCCTCTGTGATGATGACCTGCTCTCTACATTGGTCAAGCAGCAGTTCCATCACTGCTTTGCCACCCCAGTTTCCTGCTGCAGCTATAACTACCTCCTCTGTGATGATGACCTGCTCTCCATATTGGTTAAGCAGCAGTTCCATCACTGCTTTGCCACCCCAGTTTCCTGCTGCAGCTATAACTACCTCCTCTGTGATGATGACCTGCTCTCCATATTGGTTAAGCAGCAGTTCCATCACTGCTTTGCCACCCCAGTTTCCTGCTGCAGCTATAACTACCTCCTCTGTGATGATGACCTGCTCTCCATATTGGTTAAGCAGCAGTTCCATCACTGCTTTGCCACCCCTGTTTCCTGCTGCAGCTATAACTACCTCCTCTGTGATGATGACCTGCTCTCCATATTGGTTAAGCAGCAGTTCCATCACTGCCTTACCACCCTCTTCATTTCCTGCTGCAGCTATAACTACCTCCTCTGTGATGATGACCTGCTCTCCACATCGGTCAAGCAGCAGTCTCATCACTGCTTTGCTACCCTCTTCATTTCTTGCTGTAGCTATAACTACCTCCTCTGTGATGATGACCTGCTCTCTACATCGGTCAAGCAGCAGTTCCATCACTGCTTTGCCACCCCTGGGGTTTCCTGCTGCAGCTTTAATCACCTCCTCTGTGATGATGACCTGCTCTCCACATCGGTCAAGCAGCAGTTCCATCACTGCTTTGCCAGCCCAGCGGTTTCCTACTGCAGCCATAACTACCTCCTCTGTGATGATGACCTGCTCTCTACATTGGTCAAGCAGCAGTTCCATCACTGCTTTGCCACCCTCTTCATTTCTTGCTGCAGCTATAACTACCTCCTCTGTGATGATAACCTGCTCTCCATATTGGTTAAGCAGCAGTTCCATCACTGCTTTGCCACCCCAGTTTCCTGCTGCAGCTTTAATCACCTCCTCTGTGATGATGACCTGCTCTCCACATCGGTTAAGCAGCAGTTCCATCACTGCTTTGCCACCCCAGTTTCCTGCTGCAGCTTTAATCACCTCCTCTGTAATGATAACCTGCTCTCCACATCGGTCAAGCAGCAGTTCCATCACTGCTTTGCCACCCTCTTTATTTCCTGCTGCAGCTTGAATCACCTCCTCTGTGATGATGACCTGCTCTCTACATCGGTCAAGCAGCAGCTCTATCACTGCTTTGCTATTTCCTGCCGCAGCTGTTACCAAGTCCTTATTTATTTCACATGCCCCATGGTCCAGTAGGGTACACATAACATCTGTGTATCCCAACCTTACTGCCTGCAGCAGAGCTGTTTCACCCCTAGAATCATGTCTATCAATGTTGATGCGAGTGTATGACTGGTTAGTTGTGTCTTTGGTTTGACATGCATGCTCAATAAGACTAGAAATACCCCATTGTGCGGCAACATGGAAAATTGAAAGTCCATCAGCAATAAACAGGTAATGATAGGCTGATCTGAACTGCTTCAGCCACTGTTCGCGGCACGGTGACTCAATGTCGAAGAACTGGGCTTGCTTGTCTGTCACCTGGAACTTGGACTGTGCTTGATGTGCATGGGGGGCCCAATGTTGCACCGCATAGGACAGAAACCCGTCCGCTGCCTGCTCTTTTTTCCCAACTTGAAAATCCAAGATGAGCTGATTGACACAACGATAGGCAAGATTGGCATGCGCTTCGTGCTCGTCGATGAAGGGGTCGGTATGCACTTCGTGCTTGTCATCACTCGATCCGGTTAAAAAGTCCTTGATAGATTGATGTAGGAGGAGCACTTTGTCATCTTGGACGACTACCATCAGGCGACAGGATGCAACTTCCTCCCGCATAAATTGAAGTCGGTCTTCGTCGCTCTGATCGTCATGTAATCCAGAAGCTGTCGAAAGCTCTAATAGCGTTAATGGTCGAAAAGATACGGCAATAAAGGACAGGATGGATCTGATTTTCTCACTCCCGGATCTAGAGATGGCTGTTTTTAGGAGTGATCCGTATAAGGACTCTAGCCCTTGTGGTAATTGCTGGAGGAATGAGACGGCATCTTTTGAGTCGACCTTCTCCAGCTCTGTACAAGCTAAACCGACCCAGAGGAATATACCGTCCGCCCTGTCCCTGAGAGTTTCCGAGACTTTCTCTTTGACTCTCTTTGTGTACTTCTTCATCTTACTGAGTTTCGCCACCCTCTCGTCAACGAATCGTTTCACGTCCTTCTTTGACTCGTCAAAAGAAGCCAGGTTCTTGTTGCTGAACCGATCGAGACGCTCTTCGATCTCTGTATAGGGCCGGCTCGTGATCAAGATTCGAATATTGGATAGTTTAGACTGGTGCTCGTCCAACTGCTTCAGCAAGGTCTCCTGGGCTTCTCGATCGCACTCATCTAGAGCGTCGATGATGCAGTATATTCGGCCGGTTGTGGTGTCTGCAGCCATGCTCAAGAATATGGTCCAGAGAGCATCGAAAGAATCGAAAAGCTTCATCCCACGCTCATTGTGTTTTGGAAGAATATGGCCGACCAGCGCGGGATGTTGCTGCAACAGCTGCAGAATTAGTCCACGCAGGATCCCAGTAGCCGTCCTCCGCTCCTCGAAGCTCGAGTCGCAGAAGAAGTACGTGAGGGTTTTCCCCTTTGTCTTCGAGAAAACCACAGGTAGCTCATCAGCAAGGAAGACCGACATCATGGACTTCCCGGTGCCTGGATTCCCCCAGAGCCAGAGAATGTTTACAGGTCTCTCTGTTACTCCTTCAGAGCTCCCGTCCAACCAGAGGGTCAGCTCTTCGGTACCGAGGATCCACTCGCAGGTGCGATCGGCACGACCGCCTTTCTTCCGCTTCAGATTATTCTTATCCTCGAAAGGGTCAGTCACGAAGAGATCTTGAATGCACTGTGTAGCCTCAGGTTTCTGGAAAAGAAGATCTTGTGCCGTCAGTAAATGTCTCAAAGGTCCTGGCGGCCGACTCACCTTTACGGTCTTTGATGATGCGCGATGCTGTGTGGCTGTGTTAGTGAAAACGATGGACTTTGGGGCCGACACACGTACGATTCTCGCGGAGTCGAACCACCTCCTTGGCATCGTTATACATCTTTCCGATCTCGTCAGAGACTGACAAGAATGAGCGATCTTGCGGCCCAGAGAACTTGTTGATCTTGAAGTGATCAGTCGGGAGAGGGATGTTGCCGAGGCCCGGAATGGTGGCCGATGCCTCTTCTACCATCTAGAGACACAGTAAGTTCAGGCCGATCAGCTGCTTCTGTATAGACATACCATCCCTTTCGCCACTCCGCTGATGCCGACCCTCTTGCCGTAGTCTGTCTCGTACAGCTCGAAGAAACAAGACACGGGAAATAAGATCCTGTTTCGGAGGCTGCAGAAGTCATGCAGCATATCCCGTAAGTTGTGATTGTCGAATGGAAGATTGTCGATGATATCGCGGTGGGAGCCTGCCGGGGCCATGACCCACGCGATGAGACTAGGCAGGGCTTGCAGCTTTGTGCCCCGGAAAGGAGTGCCGAGAGAAACAAATCCCACAATCACCTTGGGCAAATATCTGAAGTTTGGATTGGCGTCGGCGTACAGGAGAGCCTGGTCGGAGTGTAGAATGTCAGCCAGCTGCGTGCGCGGGAACGATGATCTACTCACCTGCACGATGACATTCCCACCAAGACTATGGCCGACAAAGATAATCGGGCGCTCTGTATTCCCCTCACGATGCCTGTGTATGGCACTCACCAGGGTTTCACCACATAGCCTAAGGCGAGTCTTCGGTGCGTTCACGTGCCATGTTGAGTCGTAGTTGTAGGTCATGACCCTCGCCTTCGGGGCCACAGACGGTAGCATGTCCGTGTCCTTTAGCCAGTTGACATGTCGGTCGCCATCCTTCCAGACCCACGACCAGTCCACGTCAGACCCGAGACCGTGCACGGCGATGATGCTGCAGCTTGTCAGATGAGCACGGGTTCGAGGGTTGAGTACCTACTCGACTTCCACGTCCTCGTCACTACCTGTGGGTCCGGGATACAATACGTCAAAGGGTGGACGACTACGACGCTCTTGACGACGCTCTTGACGACGCTGAGGGGGGATAGAGCCTGGGCTGGATTGAGCGGCTATGACCCCGGCATCAGGCGGTTCATTAGTCGCTGGCTCTCTCTGCTCGAAGCCCTGTTGTTGCGTTTGCGATGGTGACATAGACCGTCTCAAAAAAAAGACTAGACACGTAGCAACAGCGAGGGAAATTAGCAGCAGGACCTGGGAGATGTCGACTCGATCCATCTTAGGCGCAAATCGGCAAGGCAAGACGTGCCCGCACCGATTTTCGCGAGGTCATATACCGTATGTTCTCACGGGACATGCTAGGCTTCTTATTGACGAAACATCACGACAAAATCAATCTCAATTCTTGGTTCAATCATGACGGTTTATTGTAGGACGCGATTGGAAGATGGCTCTCGGCTATCTTACGATGGAGAAACGATCAACGAGGAAGAAACAACTGATCTGTCTGAATGAATTGATCATCATCTCAGAGGTAAAGATGGGCTGCAAGGTGGGGCGCTTGGCGCTTGGCGCTAGGCACCAGCCCGCCAACGGGCAAACGGCAGGTACGCCGTGACAGCGATCATCTGCTCGGCATGCTCAGCCTCGAGCAGCGAAGGAGGCGCTGTCACGCGGCGCGGCCACGGCCAGTCAGAGGCCGAGTACGTAGATATAGACTGTACGATCTTGGCAGGCTTGGCAAGTTTGGTATTTCAAGCAAAGTTTAGGCTTAGGTGAAACACCGTGCCAAGATTACTGACTGAGCTTTACCGATAACCTGCCGACCTGTTTCTGCTGTGCCAATATTACTGACTGAGCTTTACCGATAACCTGCCGACCTATTTCTTGGTGAAACGCCGTGCTAATATTACCGACTGAGCTTTACCGATAAACTGCCGGCCTGTATCCTGTAGAGAGAGTGGCCTCACCCTAGGCCGAAAACAGGGCAAGCCGCCGGCAGATTTTGGCGTCTGTGTAGTGCAAGCAAGACATTCATCTAGCCGACCTGGCTTCCCAACAGCGAATCTTTGATCGTCTCATGTGGCAACACACTATGGTCAATCAGCATCTGGGTGCCTGTGCTGTGCCCCGCTTTGAGTTAGGGCTCGAAGACAAGTATAAGCTATTTTAAGTTGATCATTGAGTCGGCATATCTATAGGCGTCAAAGCTGTTTTAAGCTGATCATTGAGTCAGCAGATCTATAAGCGTCAAAGCGGTTTTGAGCTATTTAAGCTGATCATTGAGTCAGCATACCTATAAGCGTCAAAGACATGTATAAGCTATTTCAAGTTTATCATTGAGTCGGTATATCTATGCAAGCTATTTGAGCTGATCATTGAGTCAGTATATCTAGCGGTGTTGAAGACATGTATAAGCCATTTCAAGCTGATCATTGAGTCAGTATATCGATCGGCGTTAAGACCACGTATAAGCTATTTAAGCTGATCACTGAGCCAGTATATCTAGAGGTGTTGAAGATATGTATAAGCCATTTCAAGCTGATCATTGAGTCAGTATATCGATCGGCGTCAAGACCATGTATAAGCTATTTAAGCTGATCACTGAGCCAGTATATCTAGAGGTGTTGAAGACATGTATAAGCCATTTTAAGCTGATCGTTGAGTCAGCAGATCTATGGGCGTCAAAGCCGTTTCAAGCTATTTAGGCTGATCATTGAGTCAGTACATCTAGAGGTGTTAAAGACATGTATAATCCACTTCAAGCTGACCCTTGAGTCGGCATATTCGACCCTTGGTCCTTCACTCGACGCAGCTCAACGCCGCTTTTGGCATCAAGCAGCGTCGTCGACTAGTCTGCCTTCTAGACAATAAACAGCTCGAGCCAGTTATTGCTCGTAGTGGCCAGCCCAGCCCAGCCCTGCCGTGCCACGCCACGGCGAGATGATGCTGCTGCTGCTGCTGCTGACGCAGGAGCGGTGCGGCGGCCACGTCAATATCAGCCGTCTGCTTTGATGTATCCCTCCAATCTCGTGCATGATCGTTCGTGGGGTACTGCTTGATCATTTGTGGTCTGCCGCTTGATCACTCGTGGTCTGCCGCTTGATCACTCGTGGTCTACCGCTTGATCATTCGAGGTCTACCGCTTTCCACCACCCTTCTTCTTCGCCGACCTGCCACCCTCTTTCGTCCTGATCTTCTTTGGTGCGCCCTTGCCTCGGATCTTGGCCACGGCCACCTTTTCTTCCCTATCCAGCTGCTCCTCATCCCATCCTTCGAGCCCGAACCTCTTGAATCCCTTGAGAAGATCTCCGACGGTTGCCGATTTGCGGGGGTAGTAGGCAACCAGGGTGCGGCCGCGGAGACGCTGGCGCAGCACTTTGCTGCCCAGTCGCGACTGAGACGGATTGAAGGTGTGAGAAAAGAGGGTGGATTGGAGCTGTACGAGGATCAGACGGCTTCTGTCGGGGGTGAAAAAGGGCCAAGTACCTTTGTGAGTTGCAGGAGACGCGAACGAGGCACAGACGCCATGGTCGCGGCGGATTCTAGATGACTGTGAGGAAGCGGCGGTTGAAGCAGGGAAGCGGCGGCCGAAGCAGAGATGCAACTGTTCCACGATGATGCCGCTCGCCTGCACTTGCCGCCCACGCACATCCGGCAAAACTTGCCTCTTGGCACCGACGCCCCGGACCACATAAAATCTCACTGTACGACAGTAGGTCCTTTGATTGTACGTCTACCGACAGGCCGGCCGTCTCTATCTGTCAGAGATCATGGATCGCGATAGGGAGAGACAGTATCCCACCAAACGGCCGTATGATGGCGGCCACAGCGGCCACAGCGGCCACAGCGGCGCCGCCTCCAAAAAGCAGCGCTTGGTCGACACAAACGCGGTGTCCAAAAAGCAGGGCTTGGTGTCCACTGTGTCCAAAACAAACGGGCACTACGAGTCAAAGTCAAGGCCAGCCATTCACCAATTATCGCCGGTCAAGGCACTTGACGCCAAGGATCTGCCGGCTCTGCCGGCAATCGCGGAGAAATGGCAGTCGCCCGTCTTCACTCATCCCTCGCAAGGCAATCAGGAAGTGGCGGGCGGGCCGATGCTGAACTATGACCGACTCGAGTTTCTTGGCGATGCCTATCTCGAGATCATGGCCACGCGCGCGCTCTGGAACTTGGGGGCCGCGGGCCTCTCGGCTGCCAGGATGGCGGCAATGCGCGAGGCCATGGTCAAGAACGAGACTCTGAATGTGTATGCGCTTGCTTATGGCCTAGACAAGAAGCTGAAGATTAGCGATGGATCGAGGCCGACGCGAAGAGAGGCGCAGGTCAAGATCCACGGCGACGTCTTTGAGGCGTATGTTGCTGCCGTTGTTCTGTCCAAGGCCGACGGTGACAAGGGCTTTGGTGGCGAGGGCGTGCTGACGAATGGCGACATGCCCGGCTTCAAGGTGGCGGAAGAGTGGCTGACTAAGCTGTGGATGGCAAGCGGCAAATTGCAAGACGTCAGCAGGCAGGAGGATGTCGAGTCAAAGGGCACGTTGCAGAAGAGAATCGGGGGCAAGGGCGTCTACCTGAATTACGTCGAGGAGAGGGAGCGCATTGTGCACGTGGGAAAGGGCATCGAGCAGTACTTTGTTGGTGTCTACCTGACCGGATGGGGCTATGAGAACCAGCACCTGGGCAGCGGAGAAGGCTTGAGCAAGAAGGCGGCGGGCATGGCGGCGGCCAAGGATGCCATTGAGACCAAGGCCGAGCTGTTGGCAGAGATTGAGAAACGCAAGGCCCAGGCCCAGGCCCAGGCCCCGGCCCAAGCCCCGGCGCAGGAGGGGAAAGCAGGAGGCAAGCAGTAGACTGACTTTCGACATGGTGTAGACTTTGAAGAGATGCTGTAGGTAGACTTTCTCGACTGCTGCCTGTTTAAGCCGGGCAGTAGACTTGCTTTCGACATGGTGTAGACTTTGAAGAGATGCTGTAGGTAGACTTTCTCGACTGCTGCCTGTTTAAGCAGGGCAGTAGACTTGCTTTCGACATGCTGTAGACTTTGAAGAGACAAGCGGTAGACTTTCAAGAGATGCAGACGTTCAAGAGATGTAGACATTCAAGAGATGTAGACATTCAAGAGATGTAGACGTTCAAGAGATGTAGATGTTCAAGAGATGTAGACTTGGAAGAGACAAGCGGTAGACTTTCAAGAGATGTAGACGTTCAAGAGATGTAGACGTTCAACAGGACTTTCAAGAGATGTAGACTTTCTCCACTGCTGCCAGTTCAAGCAGGGCAGTAGACTTACTTTCGACATGTTGTAGACTTTGAAGAGACAAGCGGTAGACTTTCAAGAGATGCTGTAGCCCGTTTAAGCAGGAGACAAGCCGTAGACAAGCGGTAGACTTTCAAGAGACGTAGACTTTCGCCACTGCTGCCTGTTTAAGCACAAGCGGTAGACTTCAAGAGACATGCTGTAGACTTTCAAGAGATGCTGTAGACTTTCTCCAGGAGACAAGCGGTAGACAAGCGGTAAACAAGCGGTAGACAAGCGGTAAACAAGCGGTAGACAAGCCGTAGACAAGCCGTAGACTTTGCCTGTGAATCAAATGCCCGGCCCATCAGTGGTCTGCAATCACGCCACGGCGCCGGCCGGCAACGGAGACCAGTGGCGCAATTGCCGTTGGCAACGTTCCTGCCGTCGGACTGCACTCCACTTCGGCAAGCGTTGGCCAAGACCGAGCAGTGTGCCATTAGAACAGGAGGCTGGAGCTGTACTACCAATGCTGTCAGCTGCCACACAATGGTGCCAAGCGCGGTGTCAAGCGCAAGCAAGCACCAGCACGTCACCACGTCTCTACTGGCTGACCGCCAACATCCGCTCTTGCTCTTTGCAATGGTGTGAGTGCAGACCGAGGCTCCACCAGCGAACTGCCGCGGAAAGTGCCAGGGCGCTGGCCAATGGCGTGCGCCCCGTTTCGCAGGCACTCGCTGCCTCTTGCCGCATGCAGCAATTGGGCCCCACCAATCACTCAGCCGATATTATCATAAAAGTCGTCATGCAACCGCACAGACACGGCCGCGGAAGGAGGGGCAGTGGCAATCCCCATTCCACATAAAGAAGGTGCGATGCCGCCGTTTCGGCTCTCGCCCGCCTGCGTCTCTTCTGCCCACCGCAGCCTGCCCACTGTCCACCGCAGCCTGCCCATTGTCCACCGCAGCCTGCCCATTGTCCACCGCAGTGTGCCTATTATCCACCACCGAATCCTTGCTGCAACCACCCGTCGTCCATCCTCCACCATGCCTGACTCTGCCAAGCCGGCCGAGTGCCCCTACCGCACGGTCAACGTCGGCGGCGGTGGTGTCCGCAACCGCGACTGGTGGCCGACCGAGCTGCGGCTCGACATCCTCCGCCAGAACGGCGGCAGCATCGACCCGTACAAGGGCGAGCTCGACTATGCCGCAGCCTTCAAGAGCCTCGACTACAACGCACTGAAGAAAGACCTGCGTGCGGTGCTGACCGACTCCAAAGACTGGTGGCCGGCCGACTTTGGCCACTACGGCGGCCTCTTTGTCCGGCTGGCCTGGCACAGCGCCGGCACATACCGCGTCAGCGACGGCCGTGGCGGCGGCGGCCGAGGCCAGCAGCGCTTTGCCCCGCTCAACAGCTGGCCCGACAACGCGTCGCTCGACAAGGGCCGCCAACTGCTGTGGCCGGTCAAGCAGAAGTACGGCAGCAAGATCTCGTGGGCCGACCTGTTCCTGCTCATCGGCAACGTCGCGCTCGAGGACATGGGCGTCAAGACCACCGGCTTTGCCGGCGGCCGCGCCGACACGTGGGAGTCGGACGCCTCGGTCTACTGGGGCGCCGAGACCACGTGGCTGGGCAACGAGGAGCGCTACTCGGCCGGCGGCACGGTCCGCGGCAGCGAGAAGGACATCCACACGCGCACGCTGGAGGAGCCGCTGGCGGCCACGCACATGGGCCTGATCTACGTCAACCCCGAGGGCCCCGACGGCGTGCCCGACCCCAAGGCCGCGGCGCGCGACATCCGCACCACGTTTGGCCGCATGGCCATGAACGACGAGGAGACGGTGGCGCTGATTGCCGGCGGCCACACCTTCGGCAAGACCCACGGCGCCGGCCCGGCCGACCACGTCGGCAAGGAGCCGTTTGCGGCGCCGCTCGAGGAGCAGGGCCTCGGCTGGACCAGCAAATTCCGCTCAGGCAAGGGCCCCGACGCCATCACGTCGGGCCTCGAGGTGACGTGGACGTCGACGCCGACCAAGTGGAGCAACGCCTTCCTCACGTACCTGTACAAGTACGAGTGGGAGCTGGAAAAGTCGCCGGCGGGTGCCAACCAGTGGGTTGCCAAGACCGACGACCTGATCATCCCCAACGCGTTTGACGCCGGCAAGAAGCAGAAGCCGACGATGCTGACGACCGACTTGGCTCTGCGCTACGATCCGGCGTACAACAAGATCTCCAAGCACTACCTCGAGCACCCAGACGAGTTCCAGGAGGCCTTTTCGCGCGCCTGGTTCAAGCTGCTCCACCGTGACCTGGGCCCGCGCTCCCGCTGGCTCGGGCCTGAGTTGCCCAAGGAGCACTTCATCTGGGAGGATGTGGTGCCGGCCGGCCCCACGCTGAGCGAGTCCGACGTGGCCGGGCTCAAGAAGGACATCCTGGCCACCGGCATCGAGCCCACCAAGCTGATTGCCGCCGCCTGGGCCTCTGCCTCGTCCTTCCGCGGCAGCGACCGACGTGGCGGTGCCAACGGCGCCCGCATCCGCTTCACCAACTGGGAGGTCAACAATCCCGCCCAGTTCAAGCAGGTGCTGGCCGCGCTCGAGGGCGTGCAGCAGAAGTTCGGCAAGGTCTCCATTGCCGACCTCATCGTCCTGGCCGGTGTGGCCGGCCTCGAGAAGGCATCCGGCGTCGCCGTGCCCTTCACTCCCGGCCGCGGCGACGCCACTCTCGAGCAGACCGACCTGGCCTCGTACGAGCACCTCAAGCCGGCAATCGACGGCTTCCGCAACTACGGCCACGGCACCGACCGCGTGCGCACGGAGCAGTTCCTGGTCGACCGCGCACAGCTGCTCAATCTGTCCATCCCCGAGCTGACCGTGCTCGTCGGTGGCCTGCGCGTCCTCAGCCAGAACTGGGACGGGTCCGACAAGGGCGTCTTCACCAAGCGGCCCGGCACGCTGACCAACGACTTCTTCGTCAACCTGCTCGACCTCAACACCGAGTGGAAGGCGGTCGACACCGAGACCTTTGAGGGCCTGGACCGCAAGACTGGCCAGAAGCTGTGGACGGGTACGCGCGCCGACCTGATCTTCGGCTCGCACCCCGAGCTGCGCGCCGTTGCCGAGGTGTATGCGCAGGCGGATGCCCAGGACAAGTTTGTCAAGGACTTTGTCGCCGCCTTTGACAAGGTCTTGAACCTCGACCGCTTTGACGTGCACCAGGCTGCCGCAGCCGGCAAGCCGCGTCTGTAGGGGGGGATAGTGTAGTTGAATAGGCGAAAAGGTGAATGTGTCGTCTTTGTTGCCTGACAGTTTGCACCACTCGACTCGCCACACGACTTGCCACTCGACTTGCCACTCGACTTGTGCCAGTGTGAAAAGCGATTAGACTGCAAGCAATGAGAATGATATAGTGCCTATCCTTTTTTCTTCCCTGTCAGCTTTGGTGAATCGCCGGCCTGAAGCAGGGCAGAGACAGGACAGACACAGCTAGTAAAGAATGCCAGAGACAGGAGCTGACACAGCTAGTAGAGCAAGCTAGTAGAGACAGGAGCAGACACAGCTAGTAGAGCAAGCTAGTAGAGACAGGAGCAGACACAGCTAGTAGACAGGAGCAGACACAGCTAGTAGACACAGCTAGTAGACAGGAGCAGACACAGCTAGTAGACACAGCTAGTAGACAGGAGCAGACACAGCTAGTAGAGCAAGCTAGTAGACACAGCGACACAGCTAGTAGACACAGCTAGTAGACAGGAGCAGACACAGCTAGTAGAGCAAGCTAATAGACACAGCGACACAGCTAGTAGACACAGCTAGTAGACAGGAGCAGACACAGCTAGCAGACAGGAGCAGACACAGCTAGTAGACATAGTAGACACAGCTAGCAGAGACAGAGCAGACACAGCTAGCAGAGGCAGAGCAGACACAGCTAGCATCTCTGATTGGTCAGAGACTCGAACGGCTCCACAAGCTGACTATAGTTTATAACGAGTGAAGACAGTCGCTCCTTCTCAACATCTTACGCAGACGCCTGCCGACAATGTCGAATGCTGGATGTGCTCATTACCCCGCCCTCCCGTCCCCCGTCTCCCGTCTCCCATCTCTCGCCGGCCATCAGACGAGAGACGAGAGAAAGTTGATGATGATCAAGTGATTGATTGATCATCGAGAAGCTGATAAAGGAGGCTACCGCCAAGCCCAGCTGCAGTGTCGTTCCCTCCCCCGCGACATCTCGGCATGCTCGGCCCTCTTCTTCTAGAGACCACGTCGATTCTAGCTAGAGACCGTGTAGATTCTCCTTGGTATGCTCGACATTCAGTTAATTGTACATTTTGCAGGGATCTCCTACCAGCTTTACCCTATTTATCCAGTCCCAGCGTGCGCATATCTAGACCTAGTCATGTTTGCTTCACCGGTCGCTACTTCCAGACCGAGCCAGCCGGCTGTTCCTTCCAACCCAGGCCAGTATTCCGCCTGATGACTTCTTGGCATGGCTTCCACTCCGTTCCCTTCACTCTTCAACTCCGGCAAGATCGAGGACGGTCTTTGGTGCCGGGGCTGCAAAGTCACCCTCGGCCAATACGATCATCAGTGCTTACCTCGGAGTGTGCAATGTACCTGCGGCCTTGCTACCTTCGGACTTGGCCCCACTCCATACCCTGCATGGCTTGAGATTAGCCCTTGAATTGGCTTGAGATTAGCCCTTGAATTGGCCATAGCAAACGATTGCAATCGAATAGTCTCAGTGGCCAGGCTAGAAATGCAACAGTAGTGACGACGGCGAACCCTAACATGATGATACACTGACTGCATTCCAGCCTGTGACTAGGAGATTTTGCTTAGCTGATGATGGCAGTATTGCCAGCACTCTCAGACGTTATTTACTCCTATTAGGCCTTAGGATGCCAGCAAAGTAGGTAGCTAATGTTGGCAGTGTTGCCACTACTCTCAGATGTCATTTGCTCCTGTCAAGCCTTGGAATGCCAGTAAGGTAGGTAGCTGATGACAGCAGTATTACTCTGTCAGGCCTTGGAATGCCAGTAAGACAGGCAGCTGATGATAGCAGTATTACTCTGTCAAGCCTTGGAATGCCACTATGGTAGGTAGCTGATGATAACAGTATTACTCTGTCAGGCCTTGGAATGCCAGTAGGGCAGGAGGACCCCGTTACCTCCAATAAGACAGCCAATCCTCCCACACCGCTCCCTAAAACTCCTTGTGCATCAAAACCCTATATATCGTAGAGGTCAGACTGATTGTCCACGTTGTCCCATTGCATGGTCCGATACAGCCCAGACTCTGTCGTCGGGCTCTCGTCAACTATCCTAAGAAGAAAAGAATATACCTCATGCTTCCTAGGCAATGAGCAAGTCCGACGTCCCTACAACTCTGCCAACCAACAGGCCTTTCTCGTCATCAAGGCAGCTAGGTATTCTCCAGGATACAAGTTGGGCAGCATTGCAGATGGTCTCACGTTTGCATACGAACGTGGCAAGGCTGAGGCTCCTCATGTTGAAGCCCAAGATTGGCCAGGTCTGCCCTTTCCCCAAAGCCGAAACTGGTATGAAAATTGAACGTTGAACAATCTTACTGTGGTGTCCGTCATGAACATATCTATATTCGAACTCATGAATCTAGCCTGAGAGTGGAAGATCCCCCTTCTGTTTGGCGTATGGGGCCTCCAGCCTTACTGGCGTTCCAAGGCCTGACAGGTAGAGGAGCCCAATAGGGTCTACATTGAAGCATGTGGCTGAGATTAGTGCCTAACGGAACGGTGCTGTTGATGGTCTTACCCTTCTGACACAGGTCAGCCTTCCTTATACGAGCCCCCCTCTTGTATAAGGTATCAGATGCTGCGAGCTTTCGTGTAACTCCCTGGTTCTTCTCTTGAATTTACTCTGCCTCCCGCTTCACACGACGAGCACAACCGAAAGTTCAATAGCGCGGAACTATGGCACAGTACCTGGGCGAGTTCAAAGGGCAACTCGGGACCGTCAGAGATTGTCTGAACGAACTGGAGCAGTTGCGTGAAAGCCGGAAAGGCCGTTAGTCGCCCTTTCCCCCACTTCCCCCCTACCTTCCTTGAAAAAAGAGGAGGGGCGGTGATTTCATTGGCATCAGTCGAAAAATACCAACACTGACTTCTTCCACCAGGTGACGCCTTCGCATGGTGTCCCTACTCGACTCATTGGGACGGCCGTTCTTACTGGTGCGAGTGCGGCTGGCACGGCCAAGCCATTCCTATCCAGATCAGCCGCAAGCACCAGATGACTGTGGATGCTGCCCTCAGATCACACGTTCCCGGGAAGCCGGGCAGGTTCAAATGCATGGTGTGCGGCTTAAAGAGCGACCTCGTTGGATTTGGAGACTGTTTGGACAGGCATCGCTTCTTCTGGGACGGTGTGCAAACAATCAAGGATGCGTATGGAGGATCTGCGGTTCGAAGGACTAAGCCATGCACAACTTGGGGCCAAGAGTTGGAAGGATGGATCGGTAAACTCTTTGGATTCTAGTTGATAGGGCCCAAACTAGCTCCAGACACTTCAATCGTTGCCCTTTGAAAATTTGACGTGTTTCTAGCAAATCACATTGGGGGTCAGTGTCAGGCACAGGCAGCCAAATAGCATAATCACGTACTTTCAGCGCATAATCACGTACTTTCAGCGCATAATCACTGTACTTCAGCGCATAATCACAGTACTTTCAGCGCTACCTTACTGTACCTCGCAGTAAGTATCCAGTCATACTACATTACCCATCATAATCATTCATCATATTCATCATGACCATCCATAGAGACCATTAATCATCATCAGAATTTTCAAATTTGAATGCAGATTTTCCCCACGCGCTCTCTCCCTCTGTGCAAGGAACGAAAAGACGCTCTTTTTAAATCCACGGAATATCCTCGTCCTCGACACGGACACACGTCAGATAGCCCAGGCCGCCGCCCTCGCCGTCGGCCAAGAGACGCAGATCCAGCTCGAGGCAGTTGCGCGTGAGCGGCTTGACCAGGTCACGTGCGACGTTCTTGACCTGGTCCATGCGTCGCTCGAAGCGTTTGAGCGTGTCTCGCGAGTACAGCGTGGCCGAGCTACTGCCACCCGCCGGGTGGCACTTGAGGAAGCGCTTGAGTTCATCGTGGGCCAGGTAGGCTTGTGAGTTGGTCGACGAGATGAGTCGGTAAATGCGCGAGGGAGTCAGTGTGTGGGAGAGCGGCGGCGGAGACTGTTGCTGCTGTTGCTGCTGTTGCTGCTGTTGCTGCTGTGCTTGGTTAGGTGTGTTGGTGGTCGTAGCCGTAGCATTGGCTGTAGCATGGCCCGTGGCAGCCCCTGCTTGAGGAGGCCGACTCGGAGAATTCTTCAAAATTCCCCGGACCTCAGGCGTCGTATTCTCGGCGAGCCACTGCCGGAAGAGCGACATGGCCAGCCAGCCGAGGTAATCGTTGGCCGGATTGACGCGCTCGCCGCGCGACGAACTGAGGGTGATGCGGAACAGCCTCGCCTCCACCTTGGCCTTGAGCTCCTCCAGCTCGTCGACCTTGTCTTCAATCAGGTCAATCACCGATTGCGGCACCTCGTACCCGCCCCCTCCTCCTCCTGCCGCCGGCGGGCTCGGCGGCGGCTCCGTTGTTTGGAGATAGGGGTACGCCAAGGGCCACTGCCCGACCACGTGGATCAGCGCCTCGGAGAAAATGATGCGCGACCGTGCCAGGTAGCCGAGTTTCAGGTACGAGGGCGGGTACTTGGCAATCTGCTTGAACAGCCGGCTGCCAAAGCGAAGCAGGTGGTGGTCAATTCGCGAGCCCACCACAGGAAGCGCGTCGTACATGTCGGCGATTGAGAGCAGCGCTTTGCACTCGGAATACGCCGAGGCAATGTTGGTGGTGGAGAGATTGGGCGAGAAATTGTAGAAGATGCGGAAGAGGTTGTCGTAGTCGCGGATCAACGGCAGGACGGCCGCTGGCGACGGCTGTTGGGCCAGTTGGGCGGTCGACTGCGAGTGAGCGCCGTGGTGGCCGAGAGTGAGGTTGGCCATAGAGCGGAAGAAGGACTGGGATGATTGTGGGTGATGAGCCCGTGGTGGCCCGGGCGGAGGCGGCGGCTGGATTGAAGAGGCGAAGATTCCACCGGGTGACGGGTCTTTCTGTACCAAGATGGGCTCGTCGTCCTCGTCTTCCAGGTCCGACCAGTCAAGTTCATAGCGCCATCGCCTCCTCCTCGTTGCCGCTGGAACGGCGAGGCTGACATGCTGGTCTACGGCAGCACTCGGCCTTTGGCCCTGGTTCTGGCTAACCTGGGAACCCTCCTCGCCAATGACGGACAAGGCCTGTTCTGGCCGTGCTGCCGTCGTGGGCACAGGACCAGGATGAGCACGCGACCACTCATCGCTCATACCGGCCGCAAAGAAGCCGGAGAATTGGGCCAGGATGAGCCTGTGTAGCAGGTACCTCCTCTCCTGGCCCTCACACTCGATAACAATCTCCACGTCACCCGTCTGTGCGAAGAAGGGAAACTCGTTTTGGGGAGCATGGCTTGACCCGCCGTGGTGGCTCCTGCCGCGGTGGTGGTGGTGATGGGTGTGGTGGCTTCTCGATCGGGAAGCACGCGAGGAGGCGGAAGGAGCGCGCCGTGCGACGTCGGCAGTGACTTCCGCGTGCGACACCATTGCTGTGGGAAGCTGCGTGGCGGATACCGATGGTGAATCGATCTGACTCATAGTCTATCTCTTCACGGCTGCCGGGCGCATCATCGACGCTTCCGAAGGGTCGAGCGAAGCGATCAATCTGACACAAGCCACGCCGGTGAGCTTGTGTGTTTTCGTAGTCCTTTCCTTTCTAGATTGACGCCTCACTCGGCTTGCGCCTTGTGCCTGGCTTAGGAATGGCCCGAGGCGGAGCGTCGCGCTGGGCGTGGGCGTAGGCGTGGGCGTTGGTGTGGCGCTGACAGGGCCTACGCAAGGTCCTGACTGCCCAAACACAATGCTCGATACTTGATGCTCGATACTGATGCTCGATACTGCTACTGCCTGGCTCACGAGTAAAGCGATCACGTATATCTTGATATGGCAGCCGTTCAGTGTCGAGCTCCTCGCACAAAGACAAAGGAACGGCACGGGCTCGACTCGACTGGTGTGCGAGCTGCGCCATTCGGGCTGCGCGACAACGTGACGGGCACGCCTGGGCGGTAGTGGCGAAGTGGGATGCAGATCCCCGCCGGCCGTGTGCAGCGCTTCATGCAGGTCCTGCACCCCTCTGGGCCAGTCACCCGACACCCAAGCATAAGAGGCGATCCCGACACTGGCGGAAGCCGAAGCCTGACTGGTCAGAAGAGACTTGCGCCAATGCAGCTGGCCTTTCTCACAATCGCATTGTCTCTGCAATATGTGTCGAATCATTCATTGCCTTGGCCGGTCGCTAACGTGTGGCCTACTGGAATTTAACCCGTGCACGTTCGCCCCAAACACAAAAGGCGCATCGATCGACGGTCTTGTATTTTTCACCAGTACAGGTTACCCTATCATTCCTGCCGCCTTCTCCCGATTATATCCGGCCTGTCTACGCGAATGATAAAGGACCATGACAAAAGGCAAGGCTGCGCGCATAACCAGTCTCGCCATCGGGTCGTCGTCAGTCGTCATCAGATTCAACAGAAGAACTGTGCGGGCGCCAAGCTTCCAAGTGTGCTAACTTACTGGCTCCCCTACGCCCCCCAGGCCCCCCTGAACGCTATGCCATCAAGCTATGCCATCAAGACTCGACAAGAACACGGGATCTTATGTCAGCTGAATGGATTAAAATTTTAGAAGACGGCCGTGAGACCGCTCTTGGACTGCCGCTTGCTGAATCGCTTGCGGCCTTTGAGCGATTCGGCATCCCCGCCAGACTGCTGCTTGTGTAGCACGCTCCGACCGGCCTGGCTGTGGCTGTGGCCGCCGGTGGGAGGAGTGAGGTCAGCCGGCTGGTCGATGGTGCTGGGTTGGCTGGATAGGGCCGAGGAGGAGATGTTGAGAGAGTCGTCGCCGCCCGAGTATAGCGGAGGAGTTCGCTCTTGTTGAGAAATGGCCAGGTCACGTGCCTTGACCAAGCTGTCCGCCCACTCCTGGGCCGAGGCCGCGGTGGCCATGGGCTCTTTGGCATTGGCCTTGACGTCTTCAAAGACGAAATGTCGGTCCCGCTGCCACACAGGTCAGTATATGAAGAGAGCAGGTCAGTATATGAAGAGAGCAGATCAGTATATGAAGAGAGCAGATGGGGGTGGGGCAGGGCCTGCATACAGTATCCACAGTCCAGTGAGTAAATCCCTTGGCGTCTGTGGCACTGGAATACTCGGTTCCTGGCGACAGCAGCTGGATGTCATGCTTGGCCCGCTTATCGTCGCCTCCCGCAGGCGCAATAAGCAGTCGCCCACTCGAGGTAACCATAACCAACATCTCCTTCTTCTTTTTGTCGCCGCCACCAAAGAATCGCGACAGCTTGCCGCCCTGGTTCGGGCTGCCAGACTGTTGTGAGACGCTGACCTGCAGATTGCCCAGCTTCAGAATCCTTTCGTTGTTCCTCGTCAGCACCGGCGACCACTCGATGTCGAGTTGACTCGGCGGCGGGAGTTCAGTAATGACCCGGGGCGCGGGTTTGGGGTTGCTCGGCGGCAGCATCGTAGGGTTGGTGCTGTGGCTAATTGCAATGTCAGGAGGGAAGCTGTCATCCGAGGCATTGTTGTAGTTGCTGTTGTTGTTGCTGCTGTTGTTGCTGTTGTAGTAGTTGTTGTTGTTGTTGCTGCTGCTGTTGTTGTAGTTGTAATTGTTGTTACTGCTGCTGCTGTTATAGTTGTTGTTACTGCTGCTGCTGTTGTTGTAGTTGGTGTTACTGCTACTGTTGTAGTTGTTGTTGCTGCTGTTCTTGTTGTTGTTGCTGCTGCTGCTGTTGTTGTTGTTGTTGCTGGTACTGTTGTTACTGTTGTTGCCGTTGTTGAGGAGGTTGTTGGTGCTACTACTACTACTCCCACCATTGACTTGCTTTGCAGCCTTGGACTGGGGAATGAAAGGTCTCAGCCGCGGGGCCGGTTGTGACCACAAGCCTTTGCCCCACTTGATGCCGTCAAAGAAGGCGTGGTTCTTGATGTGTTCAATTGTCAGTCTCCTTTGTGGATCAAGAACCAGGAGTCGCTCGACTAGATCACGTGCCACGTCCGGGAAGCCCCGCGGAAAGTCATACTCGAGCGCGACAATCTTCTGGAAGGTCAAATACTCGTTGGCAGCCTTGAACGGAGGCCTGCCGGCCAGAAGCTGGTATATGATGCAGCCAAAGGCCCACAGGTCGCTGGCTTTGCACGCGTTCTTGTCCGTCAGTAGCTCCGGACTGACGTACTCTGCCGTGCCCACAAATGAGCTCGCTCGGTTGTCAGTTGACGACGAGTCTTGCTCAAAGGTCGTGCGACCGCTGACGTCTTTGGTCTGGCCCAAAAGCTTGGCAGTGCCGAAATCGGTGATCTTGATGTGCTTGTTGTCGTCGAGCAGCACATTCTCCGGCTTGAGGTCGCGGTGGATGACGCCTCGGCTGTGCATGTACTCGATCGTGTCGAGGATCTGGGCGCCGTAGAACTGCGTGCCCTCCTCGTCAAAGGTGCCCATGCGTTTGAGCACGCCCAGCAGCTCGCCACCGGTGCACAGGTCGAGGACGAAGTACAACGAGCGCTCGTCCTGGAAGGTGTAGTAGAGCCGCACCACGCCCGGATGGTCGGTCAGTCTGTTCAGCGTGTCACGCTCAATGTTGACGTATTTGACCTTCTTCTCCTTGATGATGTGGCACTTGTCCAGCACCTTGACCGCGTAGTCCTTGTGCGTCTGTCTGTCCTGAGCCGCCAGCACCGTGCTGTACGACCCTTCTCCCAGCGTCTGGCCAAAGTTGAAGTCCTTAACTCCCTTTTTGACCGACCTGACCACCGGCTTGCCCTCGGCATCAAAGCCCCGCTGTGTGCTCGTCGCTGCACCGCGCTCCTGCCACTCTTCGCTGCTTGCCATCGGACCGCCCTCGACGTTGTATGGCGAGGTCGACAGCACGGTCTGCGACGTCATCGGCGTCGTTGACGATGCCGCGTTTGCAGAAGACGTCTTGGCCACCCGTGTCGATCCCATGCCTCGAGATGACCGTCGTGGGGGAGCATTGGTGGCCGTCGTCGCCGCCGCCGCCGCTGATGCCGCTGCTGCCACCGCCGCTGCTGCTGGGTACTGGCCGTAGCCGTATGATCTCTCACTGTGGGCTTCGTCTCGTGAAGGTACGCCGGGTTGGTCACCCAGCACCACACGCTTCGAGGTAGAGCGGTGAGGAATAGCAGCGGCCTGAGCTGGGTCGGTGCTGCGCATGCGGTAGGAGCTCTGGCGCGACATGCCGTTGCTGGAGCCGCCATTAACCGGTACCTGGGTGTAGTACATTGATGTGGGCCGCGTGCCCGGCGATCTCTGGTCGTGCAGCTTCTGCGGCATCATCGACGGATACTGCGGGAACTGGGCCTGCTGCTGGTCTTGGTAGGTGGCAGCCATTGAAAGCTGGGCCCGCGGGCGATCCGGCGGCCGCTGCTGGTACGAGGGCAGCATCGGGGCTGAGGATTGGACGGCGGGCGGAGCGGCACCGGCTGATTGCGCAGCTTCCTGTGGCGGGGTCGGCAGCGGTGAAACCGGACTTTGGCTTCCTCGAATGGGACCGGAGAGATAGTCGTGCTGGGCATCGAGCTTGTTGCTCAGAGGCCAGTCGGACGGCAGAGCCATGTTTTGTGCCTGTGGCTGAAGCACCCTCTCAGGCGACGTTTCGTCCGGATTTGCGATTCGGAGCGGGCCCAGGGACAGGTCGGCCATGGTGGTCGATGGATCACGGGCGTCACCAATGAAAGGGGGACGCCTGCAGGATGACGTTCAGCACTCGCTAGAGCGGCTGACGAGACCCCTCGGATGATGTCGTTGGATTGAATGAAGCCACCAGCCACTGCATCATCCAAACTCAATGGATTGGCTCGGGGGCATGCGGGGCCAGGCCGAGGCGATGCTTCAATCAACGTCGGGGCACTGTGAGTAGCAGCGGGAGCTAGGGAGCGGCCGTTGGGGCCTCTGTCGATGATCAAAAGAAGGCAAAGGCGAGGTGGTAAGAGAGGTAGTAGAGAGGTAGTAGAGAGGTAGATGAAAAAAAAAACCGAAGCTGTATTAGCGAGAGAGAGTCGCCAAGTGGATGAAGGGCGAGCAGACGACAGTGGCCGCTGGCAGCGGTGACAATGTGCCGCGGTGTGGGCGATCGACCGGGCCACTGACCGCTGCCCAAGCGTCAAGGCCACTAAGCCAAACGCCGTCGGATTTTGCTGCCTTGCTTCCTCGCTCCAGCGCCGGCGTTTTTCCTCCTGCAATTCTTACTCGAGCTAGCTGGGGAGATGCAATTGTCGTATCTGGTGTATGTTTGAGACTAAATGCGCCCTGCAGCTGTCAGAGGGCAGTGCCGTCCAGTAGCGCCGCTAGCAATCCGGAATGGTCGGTGGTACTCGATCAGCAGCGTGGCCTAATTATATTACCTATCCTTTGTCTCCACTGCTACACTCTGCAGACACAGTAATTGCCGTTTGAGGCAAGCTGTGATAATGTGATGATGTGATGATGTGATGATGTGATGATGTGATGATGTGATGCCTGTGTTCAAAGCAGACTTTTACTGAAATCGACACTGACATTAGCGGCAGAGGTGGTATATACAACAACAGCACTATTCACTAAGTCAAAAATACACTAGCCATAGAGGAGCACACTGTATGGCCCGAAAAGGTGGGTGCAATCGACTGAGACAAGAAATGAGGCAATCAGGCAATGGCAGAAAAGAGGCACACTGCATGGCCCAAAAAGGTGGGTGCAATCGAGGGAGTGAGGCAATGACAGAAATTAGTGAGGCAATGACAGAAATTAGTGAGACAATGATAGAAAGAAAAGAGACAGGGAGTTAGGCAATGACAGAAATGAGGGAGTGAGGAAATGACGGAAAAGAGAAAGGGAGAGAGTAGAGAAGGTGCGACCATGGCGGCGGCGATGCCTGGTACCGCGATGATGATGGATAGGCAGGAAGGTGAACACATGCCACACCACACACGGACGCAGCAGACGTCCATGGCCAAATACTTGTGTGCCTGAGCCGCCTCTGCCCTGCATGATGATCCGCCTTCCCCCCACAGGCGTATCTCTCTCTGACAGTGACATCAATTATCATCTGCAGCAGATCGACATTTACCACGGCCTCCTCAAGCAAGGCTTCAGGAAGCACGAGATCCTGCGCTACTTCAATGAGCACCGGGATGCTCAAAATCAGTCACCTGGACCATGCAGTAGCCTCGGTTCACCTAGTATGACTACCGTTGAACTGGCTGCCAGACGCCACAGTTCCAGAGACCCTACGCCCAGGGCAGAAGGGCACACGTCGCCCGATGGTCAAGGCATTGACGACGTGCCGTCATCGTCCTCCACTAACCCCCATTTCATCACTCAAGCACACCGACATGCCCCTCGCCAGAGCTCTCTTTTACGTTTTGCCCAAGTCCTCCCTTCTTCAAGCCCATCAGACCAAACAGCGCCAGCGAGTGACACACACTGCGAGAACCAAGCTGAAACCTCAGAGTGCCAGCTAGTCAGCAGCATGTCTCGGCTACACCTGAGTCTACAGAGTCATGCTGAGTCTTGTGCCAAGAACCCTCGCTCTATCCCGCATCGATGGGCTGAAGCTGAGCCCTTTCTCCCTGCCAGCCAAAGAGAGTCGACTTCTGGATCCAGTACTGCCAATGAGCTCAGAGCCATGGCTCTCCCTCAGGCCATATTTGTCGACGAGACTGTGCATCGAGCCGACACACCACAGCCCGACCAGATAAGCAGCAGCATGCCCAGCTCTCCACCTACTACTATGTACACTGTGAACCAGAATGAAGGTACTATGTACACTGTGAACCAGAATGAAGGTACTGTGTACACTGTGAACCAGAATGAAGGTACTGTGTACACTGTGAACCAGAATGAAGGTGCTTCGTTGTCAATGCCCTCATCACCAACGCTGCCTCCAATGCCAGACAACGCTGTGAGCACTGATCAACAACATAGAGGCGCGCGCACAGAACCTCAACTTCGGGTGCAGCGCCGTCTGCACCTGGAATCAGCTTCTTTCCCCGTGTACAATGATGGCTTACCCCTGGATGGCCAGCCGCAGACTCCGGCGGACCTGTCCAGACACCTCGTTGTCACGGAGGAGGACGCTGCGTACACGGCCCCACCCGGAGCTTTGTACACAGCTTCTCCCACCCGACGATCGCGTCTGACTGTGACACAGCGTGACATCGACGACGGAGACCAGAGCTCAGTAGCCCTAGCCATGGATTCTCGAGAAAGACGCGCTCGTGAGCTCATGCGGGGTGTTCGCGCCGAGAGGATGAGATTGCAGCGACAGCTCCAACACGACCGAGACGTAATTGCTCGAGGTCTGGATGGCGGCGTCGAAGCCAACGATAGAAATGATCCAGGCCTGACCACCGTCCCAGACTTTTGGCGAGATGACTTCGAGGGCGACAGAGTCGGAGACGAGAACTGGGCAGGCTGAGGATCTGTGGGCTGGCTACGAGAGGAAGAGGGCTAGACAAACTACTAGACCCTTGGTGGCAAGATAAAGATAGCCAACCTAGCATCCAATGGGATGAGCATGGAGCACTCATGCTTGCGGACGGTAGTTGGTGACTATCAAGAATGTGAGCGTGTTAGTAAGTAATCCAACAGAATTAAGCTCGTTGTGTTAGTAGTAAAAACAAGATCGAGAGGACAAGCAGTTCTGAAAACTGTGCGCACGCCAGGCAACAAGAAAACAGACATCACCCTACCACCCCCCGGCCCTACTCCGCTGTAGACTCTGCGCGCCAATGTCGACCCACTGCTTGGATCAGGTACCTCCTGCAGTGCCTCGAGACCGTTCAATACGCAGAAAGAGGGCCGAGTGCTCGAATTCACTTTTGGCTCTTTGCAGCTTAGAGGCCAGGCACACGGCCGTAACTCAACCGCTCCCCGATCTGATTTTGCCCTGTATCAACCGAATTCCCCCTTTAGGTGTGTTGTCACTGAAACAACCCCACCGTGCAATTGGTCTCGACGATTCTGTCGAGGTGGTCATTCCAGAGATACCGCCTACCGAGTTCCTTGACTTGCTCCACTGAATATGAGCCGAGCTCGGGACACGCCTTGGGCAACTCCTGCAGCAGCGCCACGCCTTCAGCGCTCAAGTGCCCAGATCCCATGGACCAGGAGCTCATGGCAATCAGCCAGATCCAGATGAAGCACTGCCGCACTTCTTTCCGCGTCGGCACCGTCATAGTCCGGACAGCATGGGCGAGCATGAGCCCGAAGCTATAGTATAGACAGAGCTTGTGGCCGCGGCCCACGGCGCTCAGATGGACGTAGCGGATTAGCGCCAGGCAGATCGCTTTCTCCAGCGATGGGCCGTCTGGCCCGTCGGGGTCGCTGAGCGGGAGATCGGAAGAGAGGAAGCTGCGGAAATGCAGGGCGGCAAGGTCGTCGTCGGCCAATTCGTCGTCGGTGGGGTAGTAGGCCGCCGGCCCGGGAGAGGCTGTGGTGGCAATCCGTACAATGAGCCGAGAGAGGCGCAGGCTCAGGAAACTGGTGTGTGCGAGGGCTTCGAAGCCAGGAGGCAAGAAGCCAACGGATGTTGGAGGTGGCTGTGGGTTTGGTAGGTGGAGTAGAAGGGGTGCAAAATTGTGGGAATCAGCTTCCGAGAGACTATCAATTGTGCCAGCATCAGGGTTGTAGAGAAGGGCATTAGCCACTAGAGCCTGGGCAATTATGGATTTGATCCATGGGTTGGTCTTGAGCTTCCTGATGCCACCTCGGATCTCGACCATGGTGGCAACCCGGGTGAGATGCATCCTGTGTGCAGCAATGTTGCCGGTGGCGTCTTCAACAAGCGCCAAGAAGAAGATGGTCAGGATGGCATTGTCATCCGCTGTGGCATCTGGTCGAGCCAGCCGAGCGCACAGTCGTGATGTTGCAATATGCTTGTGTTCGAGCACGACCTTCTGGTCCGCCATGTTGGCGGTGTTGTTGTTGTTGTTGTTGTTGTTGTTGTTGTTGTTGTTGTTGTTGTTGTTGTTGTATGGCAGGAATGGTCGATGGCAAGGGTCGTAAGTCGAAGCCTGTGCTAGCAGATACATCCCCGCGGCTATGGCATGCACCAAGTCTGGGAATTGGGTCAGGTGATCGAGCATCCATCGTCCGTAAAGATTTGTCCTTCCAAACACTCGCGATACAGAAGCAGTGAGTGGTGTAATGACGGTGACGAGAAATTCGATCGCGGGTCGTGGATCGTTCACGGACGACAACACCCCGTCATGCCCTGTTCGGGCTAAATTGAACGGGTCAACGCGGATTGTGTTCATCCACGACCACGGGGTCAAGCATCCTGATGTTCTCGACTGGGTGAGGGAAGGGTGGTCTGGTAGGTCATAAATTGTCGCTTGATCCTTCCCATCAACTTTATATTTGGTAAGGAGCCCCCCCGTCGTCGTGGTAGTGGTAGTGGTAGTGGTGGCACCAGTCGTCGCCACCGAAGGCGTCAAACTCGGACATTGTCGGACTCGACGCTTGTGAGCAGAGATCTTGCCTGCATGGCTCCGTATCTGTGCGACCTGGCGCTGATATGCCTTTCGTGACCCTCTCTCTTTCCTTGTTGTAACCACAAAGGTCGTAGCCACATCCATCTCCACAAGGTCCGGAGGATTGATGTGGACATGAGTTCAAACTTGGAATATAACTCTCGTTTCAAAAGGCGTCATCTGATTAGCATGAAAGCCCAGACTTTGCCCTTGGTAAGCATTCTTTCTTCGCCCCCATATGTACGGTAGGGCCAATGGAAAACTTGAATGGAGTGAAATACAGCCGCACATTTCTCGAATGGGAAACGTGTTGCTCGGCAGAGTATTGGCGTTCTACTCGCCAATTCCAGCTAGTCAGACTTGATCGGAGCCTGTATTATGGCGGCCCATTAGGACACTCGGTCGGTCAACTGCCCTATTGTCAACTGCTCCAATGTCCATTGCACAATCGTCATTGCATCAATATCTACCTTGATTTCCTTGCTTTCCTTGCTTTCCTGCCCTTATATCTTGCTGCCTAGAAGATCTAATCCTTATTCCAGACAAGAATTTGTCTTATCTGCTTGTGTGTGCAAGATAAATTCATCATCGCCAACAATATATCCTGATTATGTAACCCTATAGGGGCATACCAAGATACACATAATCTTATTAATAGTATCTTGGCATACACACGTGACCGGGGCGTATTGTTAACGACAATGAATTTATCTTGTATATATAAGCAGATAAGCTGGTTTTAGCTAGTATATCGGTTGTAGACAAGGCTTGGCAAATAGTCAGGTAATCAGAGATCAGAGTGGACCTGGTTATGCTCATTGTCTTAGTAGTCTTGCAATTATGGATGGACATTGGTGCATTTGACATTGGGACATTAGGCCGACCGAGTGTCCTAATGGGCCACCAAATCCATCCCACTCTACGTTCGACCGAACTCGGACTTATGACTCTTCGTCCAGCCACCGTAGCAGGCGTTTTATAACTCTCCGCTTGACACCTTGCTTCGGCTGACAAATTGATTCGGCCGACAAATAACTCCAGCTGAAACCTGGATCGCAACTTTTGAACCACAGCATGCGGTATTGGTTCACCATAGGTTGCACTTGGCTCAATTGGCGTAGCGGAGTTGACTCTATGGGCTGAAACAGGTAATTAGCAGTGCGACGGCCTGATGAGTATCAATATACGAGTCATCTGCCGCTAGAAGTACGAGAACAGAGTGCCACAAGTACGACTGTATTCAAGTATTCGGCTATATATACCGGCCAGAAGGCTTCGTGCTTAACAGGACTTGCGCCTGACTCCTCCCCCTCTTGAGGCACGACCAAGTACGAAATAGTCCCAAGTAACAGATCCCTCGAATATGCAGCATCATATCATGACCACCAAATCCCCCGTTGTCCTCATCCTCGGCGCAGGCCCCAATATCGGCCAGGCCGTCACTCGTACTTTTGCCTCCAGGGGTTACAAGGTCGGCCTCGCCGCCCGCTCACTGAAGGAGGCCGACAGCACGGAAAACCAACTGAACATCCCAAGTGACTTCTCCAAGACTGACGATGTGGTTGATGCCTTTACCAAAGTGAAGAAGGCGTTTGGCATCCCCAGTGTCGTCATCTATAATGGTAAGCCCTCGTCCCCACGATACCGTCGCTGGCCGACCGACTGACGAGTCGCAGTCAGCGCTGTACACTTCACCCCTGCCGACGAGCCCTTGGCTCTCTCCTTTGCCGACTTCAGTCACGACACGACCATCAACATCCACAGTGCCTTTGTCGCCGCGCAACAGGCCGTCTCGGGTTTTGCACAGCTTCCGGCGTCGGCCGCGCGCACCTTTATCTACACCGGCAATGTCCTGAACGTCGCCATCCTCCCGAGATTTCTCTCCCAGGGCGTCGGCAAGTCGGGCGCAGCTCACATGATCTGGGCGGCCTCGGAGGCGTACAAAGATCGTGGATACAAGTAAGCTCTGGATCCGCTTCGGGAATTCGCGCCTGGGAGACTGATTAACGATGTGAAGATTCTACTACGTCGACGAACGGAAGGCGGACGGATCGCCCAAGTACCGCATCAACGGCGACGCACATGCCGATCTCTTCTGGGAGCTGGCCCACGCCAAGACACAGGGCCCGTGGATGCAGACATTCGTCCAGGGCGTGGGATACAAGAAGTTCGACGCCATATATAGGCCTCTTGCGTGAGGCATTACCTACGTCGATGACGCAATCTTCTTGGCACATGCGTTAATCAGCCAATCATATCTCTAATTAGCACAATATACCTGCAAAGGCAAGGAGGCGCCAAGCCAAAATTGTATCCAACACAGTCAGCCAGGGAGATACTTCCAAGATACAATAGGCCTCCTAGTTGGAGAAGCTGTTGTTTGAATGAATCAAAGTTCAAGATACAAATGCGGTGAATTGGAAAGTATAGCAAGGTAGATATTATGCGATCTTCTCCTACCACTGTAATAGGATGCCAATTACCCGCATAAATATTAGTCTTACAACCACACAGCCGGATAATCGCCATATATCTTACACCTTTTTGAAGTAGTTTCCCAGTGTATTCTTCTGGGGGCTCTTCTCCTGCAGTTTCTGCTTCTTCGCCTTCGGTTGGCCCCCATTATCCCCTCCCTCCCCTGCTTTCTCGCCCACCCCAAGCAGCACCATCAACTCCTCAAAGGCCTCAGTCGGGACAACCCCACCACTCGCCTCCTTATGGCCTCTCGCAAAGTTATCACCCATCCTGTCGCGTAGTCCATCCGTCGAGAGGCCTGCTGCAGCTTCCAGGCTCTCGATGATGTTGACAGGTGGGCTTCGATTGCGGGCACAGCGAGCGATTCGACAAGAGAAGTTGACCTTGCCAGGCAGGTATCCAAAGTTGGCGCACAACACGATCTCGAGGGCTTTGGAGTTGAGATGGCCAGCCCAGCGTGTGGCGATGACAGGATGAACCTGTGCTTTGCTGCTAATGCGCAGAACTGCAATGCGGCCGTCCAGGCTAAACTTAGGCGGTGTGTGCGTGTTCAGCTCGACCTCTTGGTTGATTTCGAACCGAGCCGATTGCAGGCGCGCATTATTGAGCATGTCTTTGGGGGAGGAAGACGCAAGGAGGGCTTCCCAGGCGGTGATCACGTCGTACTTGGCGGTGCGGCGGGGTGCATTGATGAGGGAAACAGCGTCGTTGATTGACTTTTTGGTGTGTAATTTGAAAGTCGAGTCCATAGAGGGAAATGGGGGCAGCCATTTGAGGGTGTTGCCAAGGTCGCCATGAGTGCCGATACAAGCAAGGTAAGAACACGATCCTTCGATATCCGGGGCAAGAGGCTTACAGATTGTGTATGCCAGGAGGGAGGTGGTGGCCACGGGTGGGTACTGGGAGGCAGATACTACCTGAGCGGTCGCTGGGAACTCATGCGAGAAGTGGTGGTCGATGACAAGAGACTTGGTAGTGGCGCAGTCGGTCACGGGAGGAGCACTGCGTGAGCCTTGATCTAGGATGATGATGAAAGCGGGTGATTTGGCTGCCATGGCGATGCGTTCATCTTCCTCATGAATGTTGGAGCCTTTCTGGACGAGATGAATGTCGATGAGGCCGTGATCAAGGCCGAGGGAGATCAGTGTGCGGTGCAGAATGACGCCTGCAGAGAGACCATCGGCATCCTTGTCGGGAACGAGCAAGACCTTGTTGTTGCTCGAAGCGGCTTCTTTGATGAATGATCTAGCCTCTTGCATGGCAGTTTCTGGAGCAGGCCAGATCATCTGGCCATTCTCGTCCCGCCGAGGCTCTACATCGCAGTAATCAGGCACTTTGGGACGTCGCTTGGCTGATGCCATTCTTGACTTTTTGCTGGCGATGAACCTGCTGTAGCTATGTCCACCGCCGAGGGTTATATTGACCCGGGCCGGGCGAGCAGACGAGAGCCAGACACCGGATTTCGCATAGCACCCATTCAATGTTCCGGCCCTTGATGGGAGTATCATCTATCCTAGGTCATCGTACTCTGCACAGTACACATGCTTCCATCGCACACACCCGACCAGGAGGCCTTTGGGTACAGAGGCCAATGAGCCGCATCTTGGCGCCGCAAATGCCGGCAGCTTTTGGCGGATCATATCAGTACTCTGAGTGGGTCCAGGCTTAAATGAAAGCCTACAGTCTACAAGAGCTTCAGGACATAATCCATGAGAAGTACCATACCAATCCCCAATTAAATCTGTATATCGAGGTTCTAAGCTTCGAAATCCTCTTCATCTCGTGGTCGCCTCTGCATTACACGCCAGCCTGGGTGGCGATCACGAAGGCCACCGACGACTTGGTGGAGGGATACCGAAGGTTTGTCCTGTGAGTGGCATCACGAGACAAAGTTGTAATAAAGCTAGGCATTTGTAACAGGGTGCCGGTTACAAGCATAAATATTAAAAGTTCCAAGATGTGCCCCAGGATTTGGGAGTACTCTCAGTCTTTGTGGAACTTGGTCATGACAGCATTAGACGTACGACGCCTGGTTTGAGACCGACCCCGGGCTGCTTAGCTCAAACTCCCTCTGCCGTTTGTTCATCCTTGTGAAGCACGGGAAGGGGCCAACTACGTCCCAAAGGTTTTGGCGGTCTTCTTGGAAGTTTTGGTCCTTGATCAGGCGCGACACGATGACGTCCGTCCGTTTCTCGAGCATGAGAGTGTGTCGCAGTAGATGTCGCGACCCATAGATGCCGAGACCCTGGGCGAGGTCGCAGTAGATGTCGCGACTGATAGACGCCGAGACCCTGGGCGAGGTCGGGTCGGGGCAGGGTGACGGGTGGTTTACAGGAGATGGGGTAGCTACGCAGGGAGAGTGGTAGGCGGTGATTTTTGCGACCAAGGGGAGAAAGGGTAGTGGAAGGGGGCGGTGGGTAGGGATGGATTGGAGGAGGGCATTTCGATGGATGAAAGTGTGTATGGAATGGAGACCGGCTCACCAAGAGAAGGTAGATCGTACCTCGTTCGAAGCTGCAGGGGCTTCTGTCTGTGTTATATACTGTAGCTTTCGCATTCCAATTCGGGAAAATGGAAGTAAAGTTTCCCAGTTCATTCGTCATGCGAGGGTGCTCCCGGAGGGTTTACTCTACTTCAACTTCGCGCCATCTCAGCTTGCTGTCAATGGGTTCCAGCGCTCTCTCGATTGCGGCAGAAGCGTCTTTGCGCACGATTCATCGTGCTCATCGTGCTCATCGATCAGGTTGTTTGGCGGATGTCGGCCAGCCGAGATCACTAACAAGCAAGACATCAAACGCAGCCCACAAGCCGTACAAGGGTTCGAATCTGGATCACGAACTAGCAGCACGGGGAGTGCCGACCACGCGACGAGCTCCACAAAAAGGTCGCGGGTATGCCACGTGATGCGTCTTTCCAGGTCTTCTTCGGAAGGCTATTAGGCGTCCAAGATGTTGCCGTCGGCGCAGATGTCAGAGGAAAAGAACAAAAGGGCCGCGGGTATGCCATGTGATGCGTCTTTCCAGGTCTTCTTCGGAAGGCTATTAGGCATCCAAGATGTTGCCGTCGGCGCAGATGCCAGAGAAAAAGAGTGGTGAGTGAAGAGTTCCGTCGTCAAGGATGAAATCAACTAGTTGTGCCCCCTATCATCCGCGATTGAGGCCATGTGGTGTGATTTGGCTGAACTTGAGACACGCGAAGATCGCCACAGCGCTTTCCAGAGGACCTCGTAAATGCCGGCCCAATGACTTACCATGCCGTCTCAAGAGTGGACGCTTCTCGAAAGAGTCACACGTGCGCCGATCTATTAGAGACCAATGAACCCCATCCTTCCCATCCTTCCCATCCTTCCCAATCCTTCCCGTCCTTCCCGTCCTTCCCGTCCTCCCCGCCCTCCCCGCCCTCCCCGTCCTTCCCGCTTTGAGCAACGACCATCCCTCTAATTTTGATATCGAAAACCGGTCAAGAAGGATGCGCCTGGCCTTCATAATGGACGGCCACTTATCGCCATTGTTGTCCTTGATTCTAGTATGCCATTTGGACGAGCCCTCAATAACAACAGAGGGCGGTGGGTGCCTCGATGAACTGTGTGCGATATTCGTTGACAAGTCCTCGGCTGGTCGGTGACAGTTCTCAGCCTTGCTGAACCGCTTCTGGTTGAACAATGCGAGGACCGAATGGATGGATGTCCACTGCGACTATTTTGGCCGTCACCTTGACCGGGCCAGCGAATGCGTGGTACGATGGCAACAAATGCTGCGCCCTTGCGAAACAGGACAACTCCTTCACCAACATCAACAATGCGAGCGCCATATGTGGTCAGTCCTACAGTGAGAATCTGGATGGCGTGCCCATTGCTCCGGCGCCCGCGGCCATCGTCTCCTGGCACTTTTGTTCGACATCATGTCCTGGTTGGGGCCGATCGATTTTCGACCGGTCGTCTCAATGGGCCGCCCCCTTGATCCAGTTTGTCCTCCCATCTGCCATCTTTGTCATGACAGTACCAAAAAGTACCGAAATCAATCCCGACAACAGCGCCATTTCGAAAGCGGTCGGGGGAACGCTGAAGAAAGTGCTCGGAGGCACGGGATGGCTTCGTTGGCTCCGAAGCGCGATCCACTTCTTCGTCATCACTCTGTTTGTGGACTTTATCTTGATCTTCGCAGATACCCTGGCCTGGATCTTGATCATCTTTACCCTGGCCGGCCCCATGCTTGTCGACGGCCTGCTCGAGGCAATTCTGGATTATCGGATTCTGAGCCATGTCGAACAGCTGCAGTCCGATCAAGTCGCGCACCCGGAGACGGTCGAATTGCTCTTGACCATTGTGGCCGGCAATCTTGAATTGCAAGACTCTTATCCATGCCGCGACATCTTGGAAGCCCTTTCACAACCCCCGGCGCAGCAAGACGGTCAGCCTAACAGAAAAGCCCGCGAGGAGTCGATGAAAGGCCGCTTGCTTGCCATGCTTACCACACAAACCGCGTACGGTGGTGCGGTAGGCGCCCCAGTCCTCTTCTACCTGGGCTCATTCTTCTACAACATCATCGACCTCGACAGCAATCCGAGCAGTGAGGATTCGGCCATTGGACTGGCATTCGGGCTAGAGTGGATGGTCATTGTCCACGTGGCCATGTTCAGCGGTTGTCTCCTCGCCAGCAACAATCCCAGCACAGCTTGTGCCATCGTCGGTGTCCCGCCACCGACTCCCAAAGCCGGACAAAGTCACAGCGAGGACTGCAAGACGCCCGCTTCCGTCCAACACGACTACCACCCCCACGCGGAAGGGGCCCTCCCCATTCCCGTCTGGCTGCGTCGCGTATGGCACACAGCATCCGTGCCGCTGTACGAGCTCGTCGGAGTCAGTCCGGTCTACGAAACGGCCTTCCAGCCAGTGCCCATGCGTCTGCGCGGCCGGAACAAACTGAAGTGGCTGACACAGACCGAGGCGTGGCAACAATCTCCTGAATTCCGACACGACATCGCCATGTTTAAGTGGCCCTGGCTCTTTCCAGCAACCGTCCTCCTGATTCTCTTCCCCTCAATCACCGGCGCCATAGTTGCGTACGCGACCCCACCACGCGGATTCAGTTGCCGCTGCCTAAGCTTCATCACCTACTCCGGCTTCCAATTCTGCTTGATCGTGCACGCTATCTGGCACATCCACGTCGAATCTCCGGGACTCTGGCGCTGGCTGCAAGCAGTCCAGCGTCGACCTCTCCAGGGCCTCCACGCTCTCTGGAATGTCGCTGCGATCGTCATCCAACCAGTCGGCTGGCTCATCTACACTGTTCTGCTCATCGGCTCTCTCTTTACCGGCGTCGGCGGGACGTTGATGCAGTTGCTCGGCGTCTACAGGACCTGTTTCTGCTACATCCTAACCCGCTTCTGGACCCACCCCAACCGGTCGCCGGGCGTCGATGTCGCGTCCGACACGCAGGGTCAACGGTCTTCGAGTCGCAACTGGCTGATTGCCGGATGGACGGCGGTAATTTTCATGTCGGTGGTCTGCTACGCTGGATGGGAGTATCAGAAAAGTCTGCGGCTGCGGTTCACGGGCCAAGTCGAGAAGCTAAAACTGGCACCGGACGAGACGGGGGCCGGGACGTCGCCGCCGCTAGCGACCCATGCAGGACTGACGACGACAGCTCATCAACTCCAGCAGTCACCGACACACCCTGCTCCAACAGTGGGAAGACATCAAAGTGGGCCAAACCCTCTGTCACCCCTCCGTCGTCAGTCCACTTTCAGATGTGAAAGACCGTGGGATACGGAATTGACGGAGAGGGGTCGTGCGTCCTGTTAAGGATCATCACGATCTAATTACCCCTGTCTGGCTGAACACTCTGCACGGTCTTTCGAGCTCTGTCGAGAATGCGTCAGCAGCGCCGACGCGTCGCCGGATGCAGTGCCCAAATGGCTCCGACCTGGCACTCTGACCGCATAGTATATCTTACACCGCATACAGCCTATTATCTGCACGTCATCCAACACATCTACGCCCAGACTGAAAGAGGGAAGCAGCCACTACCTGAGCTAGATGTCCATGATCATGCCACCGGCGTCAGTGAGTGGAGATGAGCCAAACACGCCCGCGAAGAGACGGAAGACAAGGAGGGAGGCAATGTTGTTGTCACCGGCCGCGGCCGCGTTGAAGACAGTGAACAGACCGAATGAGATCAAAAAGATGATCTGGCGCCCAACGATTTCGGAGAGCGGGGCCCACAGCAGAGGACCGACCGTCTTACGGGGGACGTCAGCCGAGGAGGGGGGTCGATCTGCAACGGCCGTCGCATCGCTGTGGCTGGGAGATATGTGACACCTGCTATATCACTTCTGAGCTGTTTGCAGTGTACTTGTCTCAATCTACGTACGAGCTAAGACTGTTCTGGTCGGAGGAGCAAGTGTATATAGATCTTGCAGGCCCTTTACCTCCTGCTTACTCCTCAGGATTACTTCTTTCTTTTAGCACCCTATACCACTCATCCCTGCTCCTCTCGTCATTCATTCGTTCCTTGTCATACCTTATGTGCGCCCTATTACACAGCTATTTAAGAATCTTTTTTCATCTAGTTAAGGAACCTCTCCCTACCTAGGGGTCAAAGTCTCAACAGTACCCACTGGCTATGTTAACTAGATATCTCTGTTACCAGTATCTGGAAGGCTTAGCTTATATTGTAGACTTTGCTTCTGTCCTCCTGTTACATAGACCGTGTTACGAGTACCGAGGGCTCGAGCCCGAGGGAGACCAACGTCACCTATTCCTTTGTTCTCCTAGGACTGTAATATAGACTGGGCTGGGACCTGCATCCCCCCTACCTTCCCCAGGACTAGTTCTGTACTCTGAGCACCCCTATTCCTGCTCCTCTTGCTCCCTGATTCCATCCCCTGTAACACTTCCTCCTTGGTGTCCGTCTCAGTATGTTACGAATGCAACATGCCCTAGGATCCTTACAACAAAGGGTTAACCATTGCTGCACGTGATGCACTCGGTCACGTGACAGTATGGTGGCTGCCCGGCTTTAATTACACCGCAAGCTCCGCAATGACGGGACGCGCTTGCCAACAACGCGTTTTCTCACCGTGGAGGCGCTCACAACTCGCCACCATACATACCTCTCAACACACTGGTCACGATCCGCAATTGTCGGTCTACTGCCGTTGCCAACGTCCCTTTTGCATTGACATGACTGTTTCAAACGCCCTCTCATATGGTGTAATGCAGTAACGGCGCGTTCGTCTCCCAAATGCACGCGACTTCCTTCTACATGCACACCGCTCCGCCACCATGTACCTTCCTCGCTCTCTGATTTCACACCTATACAATCATCTCCTTAAAACACATCACCCCACCTCACCACCAGTCGTCATTTTATCATCACTTGACACCGATGCAATCTGCGCATGCCGCATCCTGACTGCTCTGCTTAAGCGCGACTACATCCCACACACGATACAGCCCGTGTCAGGATATGCAGACCTCACCAAGGCCGGCGGCGACATTGTCCGGCCAATGAAAAGGTCAGAGGGCGGTAGCGGCGGCGTTGTCGTGTGCTTGGGCGTTGGCGGGCTGGTAGACCTTGCCGCCGTGCTCGGCCTGGATGATGAAAGCGATGAGGCAGATTCCTTAGGCGGCGGCATTGATGTTTGGGTTTTGGACGCCCGACGACCTTGGAACTTGTCCAATGTCTTTGGTGGACTACCAGATACGGTATTTCCGCCGCAGTTGGATCTTGATGCTCCTCGGCGGACCCCGGGTGTGGACAAAGGATGCATCCAAAGGTCATACAGGCCTGGGAGAGGCGGCATTGTTGTTTTCGATGATGGCGACATTGCGGACGAGCTTACTGCTGAACGAGATGCGTTCTGTGCGCTTGCAGATATGCCTGAAGTCGACGATGAAAGTGATGATAATGACGACGATGATGACGACGATGACGGCGGTGATGAGGAAGCTGAGGCCGGTGACGATTCCGACAGGGACGATGATGCTTCGAATTCAAAGAAGCGGAAGTCATGGCCTGACCGTGAGCAAGGCGATGGTGCCAGTGATGGAGACGACGAGCCTCCACGCCAGAGACGACGAAGCAATTCAGGCTCCTCGATAGCCTCATCTGAACGCGACCGCACACCGCCCTCATCTCAGCCAACGTCGTCTCCTCGGCCAAGACGACGAAAAGAACCAACAGCGAAGCAGCTTCGTCGCAAACTTGTCAGTCTTCGCAGGTCTCATGAGCGAGTGCTCCAACAGTACTACTCCCTCGGTACCTCATATTCCGAGCCTGTATCCTCTCTTGCCTATTCCCTTGCCTCTGACCTTGGCCGAGAAGACAACGATCTGCTATGGTTGGCCATCATTGGCGTAACTTCTCTCGAACTGAACGGCCAGACGTACACCGGCCTCGGCACAACCCAACCAGCGGTTCCAGATGGACCGCACATGTACCACAGATCATGGAAAGCTACACGGTCTTCTCGCACATACGCACTCCTACGAGACGAAGTACGGAGATTGAACCCTCTGCCACCGACAGTCTCGCCATCCGGATCGCCACTGTATTCGGCAGCAACCTCACACCGGGAATCTACCATCCGCCTGTCTCCTGATCCACGCTTCGTGCTTCTGCGTCACTGGTCACTCTACGACAGTATGCTGTACTCACCATACGTGGCAGCACGGTTGCATGTCTGGAACGAATCTGGTCAAAAGCGACTCCACAAGCTGCTTGCAAAGATGGGCGTAAGTCTTACGCAGTGCAAGCAAACGTATACGCACATGGACATCGGCCTCAAAAAAAGCGTCAGAGAACAGTTGCTCAAATACGCCGGTGTCTACGGCCTAGACGGTGTCATCCCGGTCGGCAGCGGCCGGGCAAGCTACGAACAGGAAGGTTGGAGTTTTGTAAGAACGTGGGGCTGGAAGGCCCAGTTGAATGCTACGGATGTGGGTGTGGTGCTTGGCGCCATTTTGGACATGGGTAGTCCGTCATCCATGCCTATAAAGGCGACCCACATGGGATCTACACAGCAGACTGAGACAGACGAGGTACCCGACCGTTCGGAGGCTCTAATACCTCGCTTCTTCGCGGCATATGATGCACTCGCGCCAAACCAGCCGCTAAGATTGCTCGAAGCCATACCCAAGGCGCAAGATTTGGTGAGAGCCATTCACCGCACCGGAAGTTCGTTGCTGGTAAAGCATCAGATACGCCATCTGCGGGCCTTCAGAATGGGCGTGGTCAAGGACGGCCCGGACTTGTCTTTATTTGCCAACAGTCCTGGTGCACTGGTCAAGCTGGCCTTGTGGGTCGGTGAGGCCGTGGGTGTGCATGAGAGAGACAAGAAGGGTGTGAACGAGGCAACACCCCTTGTCCTAGCCGCGCTAGATGAGCACCGAGGTACCTACGTTGTCGTCGGTACCGGCGGTGGCGTCGGCTCGGGCCTGGATGTCGAAGCGAGAAAAGAGAAGGAGGAGAAGCAGGCAAAGAAGAATGCCGCGAAAGAAGCCAAACAGAAAGCCAGGGAAGAGAAGAGGGCCGCCAGGGCTGCAGAAAGAGCCGTGCGCGAGCTGGATGGCGAAGACAGTGCAGAGGAATCTGAGAGTGAAGACGACGACGACGACGATGACAGCAGTGACGACGAAGACGAGCAAATGCAAGCCAAAATGGCCAAAAGAGGCTACGGGCATAACAGATTTGGCCTAGCTTTTCAAGAGGTCGTGGAGGAGACTAATGCAAGGGTCAAGATTGACTCATTTGACCATTGTGTTGTAGAGGTGAAGAAGGAGGACTTGGGAGGCTTCCTCGAAGCCTTGAGTCTGAAGAGCGTGGTCGGGAAATAGAGCATGACAGTCCATTTCGGCTAGTTGATGCCTGAACTTCACGTGTGTTTGCACAGCGATGGAAGATGGAGGCAGCTAACGGCCGTACCATAGGGAAATGGGAGGGCCGCTAAGTTGGCACTGTGGACAGTTGTTGCATGCAGACACATGCATGCTCAACTCACATCATTAATTAACCTTTCCGCGATTCATTTTGACACGTCCACGCCACGTTGCGAATTTACGTTCTGTCGCTGGCGGGACTCGCGTAATCAGCATGACTGCATTGCTCACTGCGAGTTCTGCCCAGTGTTGGTGACAAGCTTCGAGTTGGGATGGCTGGTATGAGTATACTACTATTCTCACTGAGCATGCTATCCGAGGCTTAGGGAAGAAAAACCGAGGAATCCTGGCGCCTGCACTAATTAGGCCATGACAATGTCGTCAGTACATGGCCCAACATACCCAACCCAATTCTGAACAAGTTAGACCGGAACATTAAAACTTGAACCTGGGGAAAGCGTTGCGCGGGGAGAGCCTGCATGATGCCCACGCTTGGGAGTTCGTAGCGATTGGCATCCGTAACCGGCCACCTCCCCCCTGCATACATTCTGCTCGCTCTTTATCGCCGAGACACCTTACGCGTCGGCTTCCAACCTATCAAGCGTATTATGCCCCTGTTGTTGTTGCTGTTGTCCTCAGCCACCCCCGGACTCCAGATTTACCCGAACTTTCACTTCTTCCATCACACTGACTGGCATACCCCCCTTGTACGAGAGTTACCGATGGCGGAATCGACTTGACCAATCTAGGAACAAGACAAGGCGAGTAAACAACTAACCAATTTCGGGACCGCGGCGTGGGCTTGAAGAGACATGTCCCAAGTAGGCCATAAACTGGCTTGTGCACTTGCTTGTAATCATGTGTGATACTCTGTCAGTCATGTTCACTTCTATATCTTTTAGCAATGCCACAATTGCCCCTGGCGAAGCAGCCAGGGTCATTCAAAGATGGGGTTGAGTTTTCGATACTGGGCTTTCGGTCTATTTCTACTGCCGTGGGTCTCCGCGGCAGATCAAGATATTCTTTCTATTCTTCAGCAGCACGATGAACTTTCCGCCTTTGCCTCATACATCAAACAATACCCTGGCTTTGTGGACACCTTGAACAGCGGCGTATTCACAGGTTCGCGGCAGAGCCATATCTGTTTCAAATTATGGAAGCTGATCTGGACCAGTTCTTGCACCCACCAATGATGCATTGAGCACCTTTGCCCAGCAGTATCCCCAGCAGGCCAATGACTCTTCACAGATGTTTCATCTGCTCCAATACCACATAATCCAGGACAGTCACACATCAGATACTTTTGGAATCGGATCGTCGTTTCCCGCCACATTGCTTACCAATGTCTCCTACACTAATGTCACTGGCGGCCAGGTTGTGGAGTTGACCACGGTGAATGGATCACCAGCTATTGTATCAGGCCTCAAAACGGTGTCATTGATCGCCACTCCTGACATCGTCTTTGTCGGCGGTGTGATCCACTCAATCTCGAACATCCTCACAGTCCCCGTCAGCTTTCCCGCAACAGCCATGGTAGCCGGCCTGGAATATCTCGTCGCTCTGCTGAGTAAAGGTCGCTGGCTCAACCCGCACGACCCGGCCCTCACAGCCGTCGAGACCCTGTCCGACTTGACCGTGTTTGCCCCCAACAGCCCTGAATTCGGAGCCTCATATACCGGCTGGAACGGACTGAATGAGAGTGATCTTTGGTCCATCTTCGAATACTCAATCGTTCAGAAGCACCCTGTCGCCTACAGCACCAGCACAGTGCTTAGCAACAACGCAAAGTTACCCACTCTGCTGTGGCCGAGCGAGAAGCTGTCCGTAACTATTACCCAACTGGGCACTGATCTATATGTCGACGCCGCCAAGATCATCGCCAGGGACTACATCTGTTCCAACGGCGTCATGCAAGTCATCGACCAGCCACTCAATCCAAACTCCACCAATTCTCGACCCAGCGTCGTCCTCGACACCTCAACATCTACCCCTAGCTCTACGGCACACAGCAGTTTCAGTACCGCCACGGCAGCGGGGATCGGCATCACAATTGGCGCTCTAGTTTTCGGCATCGTCATCGCTACGGCCGTGGTGGTAAGGAGGAGAAGGAGGAACAAGAGGAACCGAAATCCACACCTGTCCGGTCCTTCCTCTTTTATCCGTCAACCTTCCCCCATGATGGAGCCACGACGGTACGAGTGGGAAAACAGTCCTTTCCCTCCTAGAGTCCATCATCAGGACCGACAATACTGCTAACAACACAAAACGACGAACGATAGCGGCGACGGGAGTTCGCAGAAGAAATATCGCCCTGTTATCACGTTCGTCCCGGGGAATTAAACTTTTAAATACTAGATCTGAGAAGAGATCACTTGACAACAGGTAACATACGAAGACATGAGTAGATGAACAAAAAATTGTACGCTCGTTATATATAATACTGTAAGCATAACAAGAAACCGACTTTTAACCGGGGACCATTTCTTTCTTTTTTTCTTGCCAAAAGCAAAAAAATTAAGGTTTCGGAAGTAGGCTGTCTCCTTTTAAAACCCAGGCAACTCTTGGACACCGCCTATATCAGTGAGAACGGTATCAAGAGAGACGCCCTTCGCTTCCAACAGCATCTTCAACTCTGCGAGCGCTTTGCGCCGCTGCTGCTCATCAATTATAACCCCTCTTCTGGCATCCCCGCTTCTTTCACGTCCTGGTCGACTCGTTTCGAATTGCACGATTTCAATCCATCGGTAGAACACGTTTCGGCATTTGAGATCGATGAGGGCCTGCTTGAAGCGTTCGACTTTGGGATCGTCTGGTGCTTGTGCTTGTGTATCTGTCTGCGGAGTTGTTGCTGATTCCTTTGCTTCTCTTCTTGCTGCTCCGGTAGTCCCGCCGGGTGTGTTGGTGTCTGAGTTTGGTCGCCAGATTAGCCACTGAGCGCCATAGTAGACGAAGACGCAGCCGTCAATGTCATTGAGGTTGAGACGCGGGCGTTCTTCTGATGTTGACGGCGACGACTCATTAACAACAGCGAGCCGGTGCGCGTCGAGGATGGCGCGGAAATCTAGATCGTAGTCCTTGTCGAGGAGCAGGGAGCCCGTCTTACTGAGCTTACTGGGTGCCATTGCCGGGCCCGTTTTGAATTTTAACGTACTGATTTCGTCACTGGTCCAGGGTACGGTTCGTTCTTTCTCCGAGCTTTTCCTCTTACCAGTAGCGGTACTTCTTGCCGATGCCAGTGAGGATGGTTGGGTTTGTTGTTGCTGTTGTTGTTGTTGTTGGTCATCCTCCAATTGAGGCTGCACAAAGAGCGGCCCATCCCACTTCCTTCCACGTCGTACAATCACTTCTACATCTCGGAAGCCAAGCGTCCATCGCCACTCGACAGGCCCGGCGAAGCGGGATGCGGCGCTGCCGAAGAGGAATTCACGCGGCCAGGATCCCAACAGGGAGAAGAGCGCATAGTCGGCAAAAAGCAGGAATGTGCGGTCAAAGACCGTGCCTATCAGACTGCCGGTGGACTCTTGCGCCACGTCGACTTTATATGGTGAGTCGTAGCCGAAGATGGCGCTGATTTGCTGGATATAGGTCGGGACAGCATAGTAGATGCGCACGCAGAGACCAATGGTAATGAGAAGATTGAGCAGGCAGGGAACGAGGAAGACGCGGCGTTTCAAGTCTGTAGGGGTGCGGTCCAAGTGGGTGAGGAAGACGTGGTCGTGTGGGAGCGTAGACAGGAAAGGGTAGAGGGATGAAACGGCAGGGGTAAAGGGCTCGGGTAGGGCCGAGCCGGAGGGGTGTGCAGAGGCTTGAGCAGTAGAGGGGGACTTGTTGGAGCCTGCTGTCTTCTGTTTGCTCGTCGTAGAGGGGTTCTTGGGCTGTCGCTTTCCAGCTGCTCGCGCCATTGGGGATGAGGGGAGCAGCTACAACGCAGCTATTTTTCTTATCGTTATAGCACTAACATTACCACTGGCGAAGATAATTGATACCAAAGATTAAGTCATTTCCATGGCCAAGATTTAAGGTGGCTAGTGTAGTTGGAAGATCAATAAAAAAATGTTGGTGGGCAACGTAACGATCCTGGAACCACGCATAACTAACCTTTTACCCAAGTTAGTAGGCCTATCTTTAGGTTGGGGTAACCTATCTGAGAAGCCTACTAAGTTAAGTTGGTTAAAGTGCCCTAGCCTAGCTGCTAATTATCGGTCTTAAGTGTGGACTACCATTGAATCAAAAATTACGCCAAGCCACTCGATTGGGAGCCGCCACCAACCTTGCTGAATCTTCTACGACTTCTCGCGTACATCTTGTACGCCTTGGAGTCCTATCTCACGAATTTTGCTTGCTGAGATGAAGCATTCAGAACAAGACATTCCAAATGGAACCTTGACCAGCAGCACGTACCTGGCACCGGTCCCCAATCGACACGGGAAGCTCGCGTAGTGGAGATTTGAGGCAGAACCTGACACGCAAGGTTCTTTGTTTCTCGAGGCTTCGTCGACAAGGCTGACCAATCAATACCAATGAGCGGCATACTTACTACTGATCCAGAAGTCGTGCATCCAGATAACCCCCTGATGCAGTTAGCAGGCTTTGGCCAGACGTAGTCGAGGATGGAATCTGCCACGCTGGAGACGTCTGAAAGGCGAGACACCTATCCGTTCCCGCGAATACATCTAGCCGATCTGGACCCACAGCAGCTTCCTCTTAGACAGCAGCAACTGTTGAGAGTCCCGAAATCCACCAATATCAGTCCCAGAATGCTCGCTGTTGCCGACACATTGCGAGTCTTGTTCGATTCCAAGGCCAGTAGTGAGGTTGTCTCTTGAACACCGTCGATCAAATTTGAGGCACTTCCGGAACAGCTGTCTCATACCTCGACGACTCTGACCTGCTGGCTAAGGAAGCATGCACACTTCCTGACCGATAGTCCAGATTCCATGACTCTCACCGCTTTTAGATGGGGAAAGGTCCCAATCCAGCCTTCTGGCTGGATCAGTCAACTGGCCAGATAGACTGTGAATGCCAAGATCAGTGCTTTGAAGAAGCAGAGGGTCTCCAGATGAGGCGAGGATAAAGACCCGGCTTGCTTTCTGGCTATCAGTTGTTCCACAGTGACCTACCTCACTTTGAACTCGCTCACGCACAGTCTACTTTTGTCACCAGGTTAGGCCACTTCAAGGCCGTTTGCTATTTGTACAGCCCTTTGACAGGTTTTCCTTTGCTCGCTTGCTCAGACACGAACTTCAATCTCTCCGACTACTTCTACGCCAGCTTCCCCAGCCTCCCATTGCGCCAACCTCACCACTTTGCTCTGACGATGGCAGCCATCCGCGCCCTGCTCAATCCTGCCATTTCCGTCAATGAAGATCGAGAGCCAAGAGTTGACCGAAAGCTGCCTCCCCGTTTATTCCGACCAATCAAATCCACCGGCCTCTCTGATATTCCCTCAAGTCCTAGCCCACGCAAGAAGCAGAAGATCGTCAAGGACCAACCAGTCTTTACTCGTGGTCCTCCCCGAGGCGAGGTGCGATACCCGCCATTTGAGTATGACAACCCGAGCCTGTTCGCGTACCACCAGCAGTTCGACATGTTTCCCATGGAAGATATTGGGGCATATCCACGACATATTCCCTACAATAGCGAGAAGAAGCTATTCCAAGAGAAGACTGGGCGAGACTTTTTTGAAGGTGGAACCCTCCTTGGATGGATGATTGGATTGACTGACGCCATCAGTGTACCAGTACCAATTCAAGATGCCAGGCAGCGAGCAATCATACACTCTGCTCTGGGACTACAACATTGGCTTGGTCCGCACCACTCCGTTATTCAAATGCTGTGGCTATGGAAAGGCTGGTCTTTCGATAATACAATCTGGCTTTGAACTAACTAGACATAGACGACGCCAGCCAAGATGCTGAACCGAAATGTGGGCCTGCGGGAGATCTGCCATAGCATCACAGGCGGCTCGCTAGTGGCGCAAGGTCAGCCATCTAGCCACTATACACCATGCCATACTGACCAGTTAAGGCTACTGGATCCCATATGAAGCTGCAAGAGCAGTCGCCGCTACGTTTTGTTGGGACATCCGTTATGTCCTCACCCCTGTCTTCGGGATCGAGTTCTTGGATATGTGTGTTCCACCCGACTCGGAAAAGTATGGTCTTATGCTCATCGACCCCAAAATTACCAAGCTCTGCACTGAACAAGCACGCGAGTATCGGCAGCTCGAACTGGCGAATCCGCCCCCTGGACCCAGATGCGCCTTGCCAAGCCCGCCTCTTCCCAATACACCTGTGAAGGTTGTCCCGTATCTCCGTTTCAAGGCCATCAACGACGATACTTCCAGTGAACATGCCACTGAAACTAGTGATAATGATCGCTACACACTCTCTCCAGGCTCACCAGTTCCCTTCCGGCATCCCTGGTATTCTGGCAACCCTCCCCGCTCTGCTCGTCGCCATGACGATGAGCTGATCTCTCCAAAGTCAGTCATGAGCACCATCAAGACCAAAGCAGTAGCGGAACGAGACCGTGATATAGAGATAGAAAGCTCGGCTGCGATAATCGCTAGCTCGTACAATCTGCGTGGCCTCTGTGACCGCATTGCAGTTGATGAGGGCTACGATGGCGATAGCTCCGACATAGGTACAGACGCGTCTGTTTGGTGCCACCATGCGCGCAAGGCCTTGCCAAATGGACAGTTTGGAGCCAAGGACGCGGCAAAGGCATTGATGAGCTTGGGAGAGGCGAAGAGAGTTCCAAAGAGACGTGCTTCTGCTTAGAAAAAATAACGCTATGTGCGGTATCAAGGCTTAGTTGACGCCGAAGTGAGGATCGCCGCCTATCTCTCTGATGGAATTGGAAGGCACGCGTCATGGTAACAAAGTCTTTGCAATTTCCCCATCTGGATTTTTCTTGCAACTCGCCTCCTAGTATTCACTCACTACAATTCGCGTGTTTGGATGGTTGGTTTCTGGTTTGCCCACATATTTGCTTCCTTCCAATGATGAAGACCACTGCCATTATTCCACAACAGTTGAAGACATGCCGTTACTGGGCGCTCGGCCCTAATTGTCCTAACATTGTCAATGGTGTCTCTCGCTGCCCGTTCGCTCACCGAATCACCTCTCATATTGCGAGTGCTATCGAACAACCGGGGACATGCTTCAATTTCAACAGGAATGGGGTTTGTCACTATGGGAGTAGATGCCATTATGAGCACCGCGATTGTGGCGTGACGGGCCTTGGTCAGGGGAGTAAGTCCTATTCTCTCTACATCTAGGTCTCCTACCCTGACTCGACATTAGTAATTGAACTTCACGGTCTCGAGTTTGAGATCGCCAACGCAGCCTTCCAGGCAGGTTTCAACACCGCCAATCATGAGGCTCTTTTCAATCTCATCTGGGCACTCAAACGCGCAGGAAACCGCTGTTTTGGTTCGAGTGGCCAATCTCGACTGGGCCCTCCTAAAAACTCCATCTACCCCGACAGATACAGACCAAGTGGCATAGGTGACAATACCATGAAGAAGCGGAAATTGACAGCTGCTTCAAACCCCCAGATCCATTCTATTCCTTTGTTGCAGAAGGGAAACACAAAAGATGACCCGATTGAGCTAGATGACAACCCGTCGCCCGGAGCTCATGCTGCAGTGAGAGGGTTGACGAGCACTCGGAAGTCGGCTGAGGCCGTGGCTAGAGTAAAGCGTGGTATGAACAACAACTCCCAGGATCGGGCCATGGACGTTGACGAATTCGCCAAAGAGTACGCTCCCTGGAACAGTATGACATCAGCAAACCAACCGATGGAAAAGACTGGCTCAAACCTCCTTGAGCTTGGTAGACCAAATAGGCTGTTGGAGAACAGGGCACAGAGCCACTCTCTGCCGATACGACCGGCTAATAGGCATGTCAATCAACAACAGGCTGGTAATATTCCTACAAAGCCACCCTCTGGCACCAAAACTGTTGGTGTGGCGATGTCAGCACAAGAAGAAATCGTTGAGGCTCTTTGTCAGGTCAATCTCCAGCTCATACAAACAAGGAATGTTATGAATCGTTGTCAGGAGGACATGAAGAACTTGTTCGATCGTTACCCAGATGAGCTTCATGATGATCGGAAAATGGCCGTCTTTCGTAGTCTCGCCAAGGACATGCACAACGTCTGGGAGGCGGCGAGGGCAGGAATGAGTGACGCTGGTATGGCGCTGGCATTAATGGAAAAATAAAACGGTGACAACACTCTGTTTGATGTCTGAGGTCATGCCAGAAATCAAAATGCTGTGTCAGAAGTCAAAATCGGTCCGTTGTACTTCGAAAAGACTGGAACAGGCACGTCTGGTGAATCCTCCTCTCATACATGGCAACCACTTACGAGTCGCCAGAACGCGAATTGCATAGTCTGTTTCTGCGACACTTCTTCAATCTCGTTTCTGGTGCTTCTCCACACGGATGGTAGTATGAGTGAAATTGAGCCTTTTAAAGTGAACTTACTCGGAGTACATGCAAGGCGCGCAGAGCATCCGATGACACTCCGGGAGCTTTGATTGGCCAGAGGCTATCTAAAGCGGGTCCGCTGTGGATAAATGTTGGGCGGGTATGACCGGAAACTCTGTATCATTGCCACATTGGACTCCAGAATGCGTTCAAAGATGCCGGCACCGGAACAGGACAGTGCGAACTTCGGAGAAGCACAAGTCAATATGAGCAACTCGTATTCCAAGTGTTCTTTTAGAACTCATTCACGAAGACAACAAACATGGCAGATATTGAGAAGAACGATACGATCGTCGACAGAGAGGACAGTCTGGTACTTGAGCATTCGACGACAAATCCTCACCATGGTGATAGATGCGTAGATGATGTCGACTACTTGGATGAGAATGACAGATCGATTTTCAGAACGAGCTCTCGAGCAAGTACGACGCGCAGTGCCTTGTCGCGGCTTGAGTCTCGTGCAACCGGCATCTCGCGGCGGCAAACAGTCTTGTCCAGGATTCGATCGAGGCCTCCCATCGGCAACTTCACTCACGCACTTGAACACGCAAAGACCAGTAAAGACTATCTGGTTGACTTCGATGGCCCCGATGACCCCTACCGCCCTGTGAACTGGCCGTTGAAGAAAAAGGTGATTACGACTCTGTTATATGCCTTGGCGACGATGACGGCAACCTGGGCGAGCGCAACATTCTCCGCTGGCAGTGAGCAGTTCTCCCAAGAGTTCCATGTTGCCAGCGAGGTCGCAGTACTGGGTACTGCTCTATTTCTATTCGGCTTCGGCACGGGACCATTGCTGTTCGCACCGCTCTCCGAAGTGTTTGGCCGCAAATATGCTGTCCTTCCACCGCTGTTCATCTCCGCCTGTTTCTCCTTTGCCACAGCAACGGCTAAGGATATCCAGACAGTTATGATCTGCCGGTTCTTTACTGGCTTCTTCGCAAGCGCGCCAGTCACGAACACAGGAGGCGTACTGGCTGATCTTTTCCCATCGTCGCAACGAGGTATTGCCATAGCAGCATATGCAATGGCAGTCGTTATCGGACCAGTATTCGGGCCTGTTGTGGGGGCGGCCATGGTGGTTAACTCAAGCCTGGGATGGCGGTGGACAATGTATCTAGACGGGATCATGACGATATTCATACTCGTCCTTGATACCATCTTCATCGATGAGTCATATCCACCTGCTCTGCTCGTCGCTAAGGCACGACGACTCCGCTTTCAATCTGGCAATTGGGCCTTGCATGCTAAATTTGAAGAATGGGACGTCACTCTGTCTGAGCTGTCGCATAAGTTCTTGGTGCGACCGTTCCAAATCCTCCAAACCCCGATCGCGGCATGCATGTGTCTATATGCATCATTCTGCTATGGCATCCTGTACATGAATCTGGGGGCTATACCGATCATTTTCTACGAGAACCGGGGGTGGGACTTGCTACCATCAGAACTACCCTTCCTCGCCATTGCCGTGGGCGCTTGCGTTGGGGCTGCTATCAATATCTTGAACCAATTCAACTACAACAAGCAAGCCCATGGGCGTGTTGTACCCGAGCTGAGGCTATTCCCCATGATGTTGGGGTCGGTCATATTCGCAGCCGGTATCTTCATCACCGGCTGGACTGCCGACCCCAAGTATCCCTGGATCGCGCCAGTCATTGGCATTGTCATGATGGGCTCCGGCTTCTTCACCATCTTCCAGGCCGCGCTGAACTACCTGGTCGACACATTCCAAACGTACGCTGCAAGTGCAATTGCGGCAAATACATTCTTGAGATCCTGCTTTGCTGGTGCGTTCCCCCTTGTGGTGGCACCTTTGTATCATAATATGGGCGTACCATGGGGCAGTAGCATTTTTGGGTTCTTTGCAGTGGCGATGATTCCGATTCCGTTTTTGTTCTACAAATATGGCAAGAGTTTGAGAGCAAAGAGTAAGTGGAGTAGAGGTAGTCTTGGCAAAGCGGAAAGGTAGAGGAGAGCAGTACGTATAATTATACAACATCTCGGGTGCGAACGAATCGGAGCTTGGCACTAGGCTGCAGCCTTTGCTCCGGAATTCATCACTCTAACCCTGAATATTGGAACAACAATATTAAGAACAAGTACAGCAAGGGATATCGGTTTTGGTACATCCTCGATGGCTTTCCTCCCCAAACATCCCCTCACCTTGACTGGTGGCTGCTTCTGCGGGGCCTGCCGTTATACCATCGCGGTCCCGGCATTTGAGGAACGCCGGATACATCCAACCGCTAAGCCAACTCCAATCTCAGCAGCAGAATCAGTCGAAACGCGAATCCCAGTTATTGACATTGACCACTGTCAAACCTGCCGACGGACTTCTGGAGCAATAGTCCAAGTCTGGTTTATCTGTCCCGCTGCATGGGTGACGTGGGAATTACAATCATTTCTGTCTTCTTCTGCTACACAAAAGAATAACTGGTCAACTCCAGACGCAGTTGGCCCTGAACCAAAAGACCAGGAGGACACTTATTATCTCAAACGATTCCAAGCCACAGACAGAGCGACAAGATCGTTCTGCGGGAAATGCGGCACGACTCTCAGTTACTATTCCCACAAGCGTCATGGACCTTCCGCTGTAGTTGACATTGCAGTCGGAAGCATGGACCAGGAATCTTTAGACCTTGCACAACCAGATAGACATGGATGGTGGCATTTTGGGACGAGGTGGATACAGGATCTGGTAACACTGGGAGATGGTGGTGTCCTTGTTAAACACCCAAAGGGGGACATATCAGAAGCTGTTGTTGACTAGATCACGAGTAGTCGATAATGGAACGCATCTAATATACTCATCAACAATATGAAAAAGCTGTTTGGAGTGATTAATAATAAATTAGAGGTTTGATCACGATCCGAACCCCAAAAAGCAGACGTCTCTCTGTCCAATCATAGCCGTGGATTGGTCAGCACCAGGGCCCTCCCCGCATCCCTTTTTATCACCTCAAGATGTGTGTTGATGTCGCCATGGTTATCAGACAAACCTCACACTGCTTTTCTCTATTATTGATGTTTTCACGGAAGTTTGTTAACCAACCATGATATGTGCAAAGGCGGAGCTGCTGTTCCATTGTTGTTGTGTTGTTTAGATGGTTCTGTGTCTAAAGCTCCAATTACTAATCTAATTTGTCCACCTATACACCATTGTTACAAGCTCACGTCCACCTCCTAGTCGCTGCACTAGTCTCTTCCTCTACCATACCACCACCCCAATACAACAACATTCAATGGCTTCAGAAACTGGCATCCCAGAACAGGTTCCTGCTCACAGCGAGGAGCAACCGCTGTTAGGACGACCAGGCGATGTTACGCAACGGCCTGGGCAGGGCTTACATGTCAATTTCATAATAGGCACGGGCATTCTGGCACAGGTGGGAATATGGCTGCTGACTTCGTTGGTCTGGGTATGTCATTCCCCCCTTTAGCCATCCCTGAGGCCCAACAAATCATTTAGTCCAGGGCCAGCTTGGTTGTCGTGCTGTAGGTGCTGACTACACCTGATCACAGTCCGCCATCTTCGAAGCCAACTTCATCTTTTTCTCCTACCATCCAATCCTGCAGTCTGCAGGCATCCTGCTCCTGACCCAATCCATTCTGGTACTTCAACCCACATCCACACCCAAGCACAAAAGAGATGGCACCTGGGTGCATGCTACCCTGAACGCTCTAGGCTTTGCTGCTTTAACTGCAGGGTTGGTGGTGATTGAGCTGAATAAGGCCTCTCACCCCGAGACACGCTTTACCAGTGTTCATGGCATTCTCGGACTGGTCACCTTTATTTTAATTGGGCTGCAGGCGTTGGTGGGCGTAGTCCAGTATTGGCTACCGTGGCTGGTCGGAGGCGTTGAGAATGGCAAGGCCATTTACAAATACCACAGGTACGTGAGGAGGCTGAGGTCGCAGAGACGACAGCGACACCAGTTGCTGACCGCGCATACAGAATCTCAGGTTATATTATACTCCTTCTTGCCCTCGCCACCATCATCACGGCGACGAAGACCAATTTCAATGTCAATGTTCTGCACATTAGGCTGTGGACTGTCATTGTTGCCAGTTTGCTTGTTGTGGCAGGAGTGGCTGCAAGAGTTAAGAAGCACAAGTTTGGCCTCTAGGAGAAGCAAAAGTAAGCCAAGTATCCAAATGATCTAAAATGTGTCAGGAGATGGAGGCCGATAATGATGATGTGGCAGTGGCAAAAAGACGGACGGCTATGTCGTCAAAGTCCCTCCACATGAAGGACAGCTTGACCCTTGTGCCACTAAACTTGAACTACTTGTCTATCCTGTGAACCGTATCAAGATCATCAGTGAATTTCGGTAACTCGTCCCTTAATCCCCGCAACTTCCCCAGTTGTCAACTTGATGTCGAACCACCTAGCCAGTGCCTCGACTCTGTCTTCTTCAGACTTGCACTTTCTGAGTGTTTCCTTATTGCCATACTTGCCGCTCCGCTTGGAGATCTCGTCATTGACAAGAATATACACCCCGAGCACATCATCGCCCTCATCGCTCAAGATAGGCTTGGTAGCAAGGAGTCTATACGTGAACATGCTCGTTGGATCGCGCGAGGTGCGGTAGTTGATAATCTCAAAGTCCTGCGGCAGCCACTCGCTCTCGTCGAAACAGCACACGTTAGTCCACTCAGCAGCAGCAGCAGCAGCATCGGGTTGTTGTTGTTCTTTTGAGCCCCGATCGCTTTCCTGTTGCTGGGCCAGGTGCATCTGAATCACCCACATGGTCTGATCGCGCGTAGTGAATGGAGCGATGCGTCGACGCACCAGCCTCTGCATCACGCCAGGTACGCCGTTGGCCTTTGCACCCTCTTCTACCAGGAGGGGTTCAATCGCAGTCTGCGCGCCAAGTCCGACATCGACCGCGTACTTTTGCGGGCCAAGGGTGACGATGGTGATTTGATGTGACCAGCCTCTGAAACCTTGGGCGACGACGTCGCGGGGCCCGTCGAGACCGTCGCTGATGCGCGCGCCGGTGATGTAGCAGTCGTAGCCCAGAGAGCGCAGCACAGTGAACATGAAGGTGTTGTTCTCCATGCAGTAGCCGCCGAGTTGCCGTTCGACAATCTTGTGGTACAGCAAGTTGGGATCGAGTGACAGCGTGTGGTGCGTCGAGTAGTGCAGCGAGACCGATGTCCAAGGAACGAATGCTGCAACTAGGCGTTGCAGCTTCTTCAGTGCTTTCACTGGGTCACGCTGTATCTCTTGTTTGGACGATGCTAGTGTTAGCCGTGGCTTGGACGCCAGTTTGCCTAAGAACCTGTCCAATTGCTCGTCCGTGTATGTTGGCCGTTGTGCATATGGAGACAAATTGGACTCAGTCCCAATCATCGTCACAGTTTCTGTTTCTTAATAATTGCATACAACCTTCAAGTCTGGCTATTCTGCTCGGTTGCATGTACCCTGAATTTGATGACTCAATATTAGTACTTGTGAAGTGTACGGGTAGCACAAGACATGTGTGACAGGGGGCCGACATCGGTAATTTAACTTGGAATGACTTTTTGCACGCCTCCAGATTCCAGGCAAGAAGCATAACAAGGTTAGTAAAAGATCGAAGAGCCTCGAATCCAGAGCATGATTAAGATCGTGAAAGAGCCTGTCTGCTTAAATGTGTAGCTGGTCAATGTATCTTGTCTATCGGCACCAAGTTCTTGGCACGTTAACACAACACGAGGTATTGCTTTCAAGTCCTGGGGTCCAGAACAAACAAATAGACTGCGAACGATCTCTCCAATGTCGGAGTCCAGAAGCAAAGAAAAGGGGTTAAGCTAGGCCAACGCCATGGATGAAAATGTCAACTCGAGCCGAGTCGGGCCAAGCTTGCCACACATGGTTTCGCACATTTCCCCATTCCCACTGTAAAACATCAGCTTACTGCAGCACTTACCTTGATTACCAGCCCATGCTTTGTACCATATTGAGAAGCTACTGTCTGCCTCGGAAGTAGCCAACTATGCGCCCATGTTAGAGACGGCCAAATTAAGCCATGCGATGGCCCTGCTCTCAAACGCCCACAATTCCATGCGAACGAAGCTGACTGGCATTGCGCGCGAGCACCCTGTTTGATTCAGTGAGGCTTGATATATGGGCATAGCGACAAATAACTAACATCAGTATGGTGTCTTGGAGACTGCTGTGAGTTTATTGCGGTTTGCCGATGTGTAAGGACGGCATAAATATGATGCTCCTCTGGTCGATTGCTCTGATCGCTCGACGACTGGCCCAGCTCATTTATTGTTGTGAGGAGCATATAGGAGACTTTAGAACTACTCCTTAAAGCTAACAGGACGGAGCAAGCTTGCAGACTGGATGTGTTGAGCCTTCTTCAAAGCATGGGATCCGAAGGGCGATCAGCAAGAAAGTTGCGAGAAATTTTACGGCTGGTAGCACCTATGATTATCAGCAGGGCAAATGAATGCTGAAAGCAACTGCATAACTGCAGCTTGTCCTCGGGGACTGCAGTCCCATGCATTCTCTTACTCGCCGCACCTGGTTGCCACACTCCCTGCCGCAAAGAACACGGATTCGGCTGCAGGCCCCTTCTCGTTTTGGGAAGGCAAGAAATACTAGGGTTGATGGTTGTGGTTAAAGGTAAAACAGGCAGAGAGGCAGGAAAGAGATACTGTCCTCGTTCAGCCGCTGCTGCGCCCGCCAAGACTTTTTCGCCACCGTCCCCACTGTCGCCCGTGAATTCACTGCCTGCGCTCCAAAAAAGGGGAAAATCAAGCAAAAAAGCAAAAGGAGCAAAAAACAAAAACGAAATTCGAACGACCCGCGGCGCGTCTTCAGTAGCCTGCAGTACCTTCTTCGAGGGGAACAGCCTGCTCATCTCAACCCTCTCAGAGAACCCGGCCCCGCCTCCGCACCACGAAAGCAAATCCGCGATAGGCGTCATCGCTAAGCTCCAGGCAGGACAGGAGCTGCATGCTTAAGACTCTTTTCTGGACTTGTGGTACCTGATGGCTGATTGCGGGAGGAATTGGTGACGCTATAAAATATATACTATTCACTAACTCGCTGCCGCCCCTTGGTTACCGAGGCGCCGATAACGGTGACGATGCCCCCCAACGCCCCCTTCTTCTCTCCTTCCACACCCCCTTCTTCTCTCCTTCCACGCCCCCCTCTTCTCTCCTCTAGGCCTCCCCAATATTACACATACGGCTTTCTTTTGTTTTGTTTCCTTTGCACCTTTTGTCGATTCTTGCTTTTGCTTTTGCGCCAGCCAGAAGGCCAGCCAGAAGGCCAGCTAGAAAGCTAGCTATTGCTATGGTAGGTATGTATGCCGTCATGCAGGTGCTAGCAATTGATCAAAATCGTCGCAACTAAACAGGGTGTGCAACTTCTTCATCTCTATATACTAATACACGCCACCTACAAACCCAGTTTTACGTGGCAAATCTATCCTCCGGTCCTCCTGGCTACCTGGCTAGCTAGCTAGCTTACTGGCCGTTAATTCCCCCCCCCTTTTCACCATTAGTGACATTCTTGGCGACAGAAGAAAACGGGGTTGAGATGCCGATGTTTTTGGTCTTTGTTGTTTGAAAACGAAAGCTTTTGGTTAAATTTTGGCATCTATGAAGAAATTCCAACGCTGATGTGTGGGTCTTTGGTTATCCCCCATATCCTGGGTGGTTTGCCTATGCACAAGGCCTTCATCTCCATAATCACAATCATCATTATCGTCGACGTCGGTTGTCGGTTGTCGGTCGTCGGTCGGCATCTTCCATCTTCTTACAATCATCATCCTCTTTTAACTTGTTATTGTAAATTCTTCCTCTGGCCGCTTGGATAGTCTCGAGCCGAGCAGGCAAGGTGGGCGCTGAAGGAGGGACCGACCTGAGGCACACGACATGCTTCCTTATTTTTAACTAAGTCTGTCGAAGAATGGTGCGCTTTCCTCTTTCGTTGTACAAGGCTGGATGGTCAGATGAGGTGTGAGACCATCAAGTATACGCGACATTGTGGCCGGCATTTATATGTGCGCGTAACTTCTCAGCGTCCTTTTGAGGAAGGAATGACGGGCTCTAACCCTTGCTCCAATTTGAACAGTCATGATGTCATGATGCTGTTTGGCCAGCGGGTGGGACTTTGCTATGCCTGGAACGCCAGGAGGCTAGAGAGCCGTATAACTCCAAAAAGGTAGGGAATCTTGCCACTCTCAGGCCAAGATTCAGGCATTCCAACGTAAATGTGTGCCATTCATGACAGACGTGTGTATGTTTTTGGTGGCGCGCTAGGTGGGCGCTAGAGTATGCTTGAGCAGATGGATGTTCAACACTTGCAGTTTCATATCCCTCTCACCTGATTGATGTCTAAGCTGAGTTTTTCGGTCACCACTCAGCCTGGAGTCACGGCGATGCTGTGTCCAGCGTGGATGGCCAGCTCCTTGGCCAAGCCGCGCAAGCCACCTCCAAAGACGGGCTCATGGTAGAAGAACCTTCCCATCAGACGCGCCAGTTGATGGAACACGCCGTCTTCACTGAGGAAGGAGCGGGGGTCGATGGTAGCCGAGGTGGAGACGAAGTGATGTAGCTTGCGTACAAACCAAGCTTGGTCTGGGCTGCCAGGGAAGCAACAGATGGCCCCCAGAGTCAGAATCCAGGCTTTAAGTTCGAGATGGCCGTTCCAGTCGCGCTTTTGATGTGCGGCAGAACGAAGGATTGCTCGGAGTTGTGGTGCGATGAAGAAGCGAAGCTTGACTTTGCCAAGCAGGGTCGTGCTCGTGACGATCCAGAGAACGAGCGTGCTACGCAGGGCGTGGTGGAGGGGGTCGGTGAGGTGGAGGCCAAGTAGCTTGTGGCGCACGGCCATGCTGCGGATCTGGATCCAGCGCAGGGCACGCTTGCTTGCCTCTGGGCTGCCATGATTGGCGTTGGCGAGCACCCAGCTGATGTCAGCCGTCTCGTCGACGAGCTGGCGAATGGGTGGGGGAATATGCTGCGCATTTGGGGCTTGTCTCAAAGCTGGGGCAATGCCGCCGAGATCGTAGGCAGGGTTGATCCGTACGTCGAGAGGGGTGGCCTCGAGGTAGGAACCAGGATCGAACTCGCAAGGCAGCATGCACGGCTCCAGGGTCAGGGCCGAGAGGAGTCCGTCGCCAATGATGAATAGTTCCTGCATCTGCGGGTCGCGCAGGTTCCGCAGGCCGCCCAGCATGTCGATGATGGTTCGTGCGCCACGCATGTGGACTTTGGCCGCTTCGATGTTGTTTCGGTAGCCTTCAGTGGCGTAGAGATGGAAGATGACCATGAGGATCTCCTCATTTGATTTCGGCTCTTGGCTGGCACGGTCCTTCATGAAGCGTCGGGTGGCGGCCAGAGCCTTGCCGAGATACTCGTCGGTCTCATAATTTCCGGGCTGTAAGTCGACATACTGGCGGCGCGATGACATGCAGGCGAGCAGAGCGTACATGTCGACATCACTTTGGAGGGCGCTTTGAATGACGTCAGCGGCCGAGGTCTGAAAGCCATAGTGGCCTTGCTGAGTTGCTTTGGTCTCGACATGCCAGACTGCAGGGTGATAGACGCAGCGGTAGTACTCGATGAGAGAGTGGGCCGTCTCATCGAGAGCAATGGAAGACTTGCGAAAGGGGTCGACGGGATTGTTGGCCAGTTGAGAGATGTCATGCGGGTTGGAGAGGCGAGAGACGAGTGCTGTTGAGGGAGTGGGCCTGCGGCTGGGGATGGGATCTGGTGTCGGGGTGGCAAATGAGACCAGATCATCGGCCGTCTGCTGGGCCGTCCTCAGCCTGGCGGCGGCGGTGTCGCCCAGAGAGTCATCATCGGGCTGGGTGAAGTAGGTCTGGCCGGCGTCATCGAGCGTGATGACTCCGAAGCCTGAGTGGGTGGCAATGGCAGTGGAACTGGATGAAGAGGAAGAATTGGACGGCGACTGGGGACTTGCACTGCCGGAAGCCGTATGGCCGGGGGGAGGGGGAGGGGGAAGGGGAGGGGAACGGTCGGGCTTTTTCTCCCTCACGGGGATTTTGCGGCGGGACGATGCATTGCCCGACCGACGATGGCGTCTACCTCGCTGAACATGGCTGTTGATGCTGGATTGCTCCTTATCAGAGCTCCTGGTCAGCGAGGTGGATGCCGCGTCCTTGTTTACGAATAAGAAGCGGGTTGACATCTTGTTGGACGGGAAAGGAGATACATGGTCACGGGTATCCTCATAACGCCTCAGCGGCTGAAAGACGGCCAAGTGTGAATGAGGCGATGCCCCGACACAGTTGAGGATTGGATGGCGGGTTGGCGGCTGGCTGGCTGGCTGGGTGTGTGGGTGAGTGACAGTGCCATACACATGAAACGGGCCTCACACACACGGCAGCACGAGTTCCGAATTAGGCCAGGTCCATTGCTGCGACGAGGGAGGACGGGGCGGAAGAAGTTAGAAGACGACTGCAACTCGATAAAACAAAAGACTCTGCTCGGCAATGACACTTGGGAAACACGCAGGATGAGATGTGGTAGTAATTAGTACCTTATTGTGGGGAAGGCCTAGAAGCTCAGACTTTTGGCGCCCGATGATCGACGATCCCTACGTGGCGTTGGCGCTTGACGATCCCTACGCGCCCGTGCGTGCAGGCTGGTTGGGCCGTTGAAGCCTCCGATCGCCGTTGGGGCTGGTGAATTGCCGACCGGCTCGCGCGACCGAGGAAGCCAACAGGCGCGAGGGTCAAAAGACAGCTAATTAACTAATTAGCTCTGTGGCAGATGGGGATTGCCGAGGCCGCAGTGGAAGGGAAGATGGACGCGAAGTCCTGAACAGGACGACAACTCCCAAGTTGGGAAGAGTGCATGCATATTCTAATCAAGCATGCATTCGCCTTCCCCGCTCGTCGTCAACTGGGCCGAGGACGGGGCTGTACGTATAGCGAGAATGCGGCAATGCGGCACCGCATAGTTCGTGCGACTAAACAAGCTAGCTGGGCACAACAGTACGTGAAGAACAAGGTGCAGTGGATCGACTAGGAGATTGACTTCCGGGTGAATGAATATTCGCCATATGTCAGTCACTAAGACGGCCATGTGTCAGTCACTAAGACGGCAGCTAACCATGGCTCCCGTACTCGTCGTGGAACTGGATCGTCAGCGCGGCCAGGAAACACGGGATCTCCTTGTGCGCCTTGACCCAGAAGTCGACGTGTTCTTTGATCTCGGCCTCGAAGGCGCCGCCGGCGCCGCCGCTGATCTTCATGGTCCCTTTTTCACCATCGAAGATGATGAACGGCGCGTCGTCGTCGTCTTCGTCGTCGTCGTCGTCGTCGTCGTTGTTGTTGTTGTTGTTGTTGTTGTAGTTATCGTCATCACCACCACTACCATCACCATCATCCACTTGGCTGGCCTCCTCGCGCGGCCGTCTGTAGAAGACACTTGACACCTTGGCCTTGCCATTCGGCAAGAAGTTGATCTTCCAGCCGAGCACGCTGGCAACGACGTCTCGGAACTCTGCGGCTTTGTCGGCCCAGATCTCGCGCTGGCGGCGCATGCGCTTCTCCTTCTCTGCCAGCGCCCTTTCCATATCCTGCAAGTCGAGTTTGAGGTGGTCGACCGTGCTGACGGGTACGGTTTTAACCCCCTGCAGATCATGGCCGCGCAGCTGGGCCAAGAGACTGGCGTTCTCCTCGCGCAAGGTGCGCAGCGCCGACATCTTGATGGTCTCGGCCTTTGCCGTCGGGTTGTCGCGCAGCTCCAGGATTCGGGTCTTGGACTGCTCACGCAGCGACTTGAGCTGACTCTTGGCAGCCTGCAGCTCGGTCGCCAGCATCTGAGATTGCTGCGCCGTCTTCTGCAGAGCGACCTGCAGGTTTTTGTTCTTGCGCAGCACGTGGCCGAGCTGTGACGCATCGTCCTCGGCTTCCTGTGACCCTGCTCTCCGCTTCATTCCACGCGTCTGCCGGCCCTCTGGTTCGGCAGCGCGCGCCGGTGGCACAGCGTCCTGCTTGGTGAGCTCGGCAAGCTCGGCAAGCTCGGCATGCAATGTAGCGATCTCAGCCTTGTACTGCGCGAGCACACCTTCCAGCTGCTTGATTTGGTGTGCCCGCTGGCCGTCAAAGGCTTTGTTCTCTATCAGCGCGGTCTCTTCGCTGTCGAATGTCTGGAGCTGGGCCTTTAGATACTCGACTTCCTTGAGAGCTAGATTTTTCTGCCGCTCAAGCCGCTTGTATGCCTTGGTACCAGCAGCATCTGAGCCAGAGTGCTGCGACAAATTCGCCGCCTCCAGTGCTCGCTGCAGGCCCGACCGGCTCGCGTCGAGCGCTTTGATGCTCTCGTCCTTCTCGGCCAGCTCCGATTCAACCGTGCCCAGTCTGTCTGTCAGGGACGCAAGCTCGATGCGAGTCTGCACTAGTGCCCTGATGACGGCTTCGGGCGAGTCAAACTCGGATTGGTCGCCGTCTCGCTCGAGCAGGCTGGTCCACTGCCTCTTCTCATCCTCGAGAATCTCGCGCTGAATCTGAGCCTCGCCGAGCTGCCGCTCGACGTCTTTGAGAACGCGCAGCTCGGTCTCGAGGCCGCGCTTCTGTTCTTCCATCACCTGCACGTTCCTCTGCGTGCCGCGCAATTTGCGTATTTCGGCGCCTTGCTGCCTGTTTGAGCTCTCCAGCTCGCGCATGTGGGCCAGCTGGTCGGACAGCTGGCTCTGCAGCACATTCAAGGCCTCGGAGTCGCTGGCGTGAGACCTGAGCTGCAAGACCTGGGCCTGCAGCGCCTCAACTTCCGCATCCTTCTGAGCCGCTTGTGCCAGTGCGGCGTCGGCAGTCTGTGACACATGCTCCAGTTCCTGTTTCAGCTGGTCGACGGCCGCCTGGAGAGCTGCCTGCTTGGCGGCGGCGTCACTGAGCGAGTGGCTGTAGCGCCGCTCTTGGTCGGTCAAGCGTGCCCCGGCCTCTTCTGCGCCGTCTCGCAGCGAAGCATTGTCGGCCTGCAGGTGCCTGATTTGCCGCTCAAGCGCTTCCCTCTCCGCCGTATTCGTCTCGTGCGTGTCTCTGAGCTGCTTCTGGGCCGCCTCGTAGCGCTGGTTGGCCTTCAAGGACGCGCTTTCCGAGGCCTGGTGCTTCTTGAAGTCGGCCTCGGCCTTGGCCTGGACGTCTCTGAGCTCTTTGTGGTGCTGCAGGACGAGCATGTGCCGCTCCTGCTGCAGGTTCCTCAGCTCGTATTCGAGCGTGTTCAGCCTGGCCCGCACATTCTCGTCTTGCACCGCGTCGCCAAGTCGGCTGGTGGAGTGCTGGTGCTGCGGCAGCGCAGACGGGTGGTGCTGCGGCAGCGCAGACGGGTGGTGCTGCGGCAGCGCAGACGGGCGGTGCTGGCCAGGCGCATGCTCGCCGTCGCCACCGGTGACGAGGCCGTACGACTGCACACAGTCAGTGTGATTCGAAAGAGTCTGGGCGAGCGCTCCTCACTAATGTCGACGGCGGCGGCGGCTGCAGGGCCTCCAACCGGCTCTCGTGCAGGCTGCTCCTGCCTTGCAAGGAAGTCGTCGACGCCGAGAGTCGCTGCCGCTTGGTCGCCGGTGAGCTCATCTTGCCGGCGCCTCCACGAGGAATTGCGAAGGAGCAGAGCAGACAGTGACCATCACCACATTTGCCACCAGATCGTACCCGCGCTTTGTTTACCCGCTTACCTAAGCCAGCGTCTTAGCACGAGAATGGGACAGTTCTCGTGAAAGGCCTTTTCTGACACTGGACCACAACTTCTTTCATCAAAACTTCGCCCGTTGTATTCTTACCACAGAGACGCGCGGAGATCAAGGAAACCTTGATGTCTGTTGCACTACCAAATGGCGCTAAAATTGGCACTGCGCGCGCGCTGTTCACCTTGAAAGGCAAAACGATTACGAACTGCATATTACAAGCTGCATATTACGAACTGCATATTACAAGCTGCATATTACAAGCTGCATACCTGCGATTTTCCAGAGTCCGGCCTGCCTCCTCACTGTTTCTCGCGCATCATCGGCGGGGAGGCAGGTCAGGAGTCGGTCGGGTAAAGAAGCAGTACCTTGTCCACTTGGATTATTACCTTTATTAGTTTTAACAGAGTTTAATTATATGATATATTATCTAGAAGTGTTTCACTAGGATTAAGGTTGGGTGCTAACATATTAAGTAGTCATAGCAATTAGTGGCAACGTGTTTGTTAGGTGTCATGGTGGCAGGATAATTAGTTAGGCTTGCCGAGAGCCTGTTTACAGGAGTTAGGAGTACTTGTGGTGGGGCCGCCGAGCCTACAACCACTCCCAAAGCAGCAAGGCGGCCCAAGGCAGGCGAATTTCGATTTTATCTTTTCTAACCCTGCTACACCAGTAATTGAGCTCGGCTGTTGCTAACAACGGCCACGATGGGGAAACGCGGCGGCTTTAAGAAGGTGCGCTGTCCTCGCTCTGAGCTTCGTAACCGTAGACTGACAACGAGGTTTAGGGTGGCAGAGGCCGCGGTGGCGCTTCCCGCGGAGGAGGCGGGGACCGAGGGCCTCGCCGGGACAATCGCACGGACAAGGCCAGCATAGTGCGTCGCAATGACAAGTTTGAGCACTACTACAACTCGCTGGCGGTGGTGGCCAATGCCGACAGGGAGGATTTCTGGGCTGCAATGCAGCGTGATTTGCCAAATAGCTTTAGGTTCACAGGATCCAAAGGCCATGCGCTCGCGGTGCAGCAGCGGCTGAAGGACTATTACATCCCTGAGATCACGTCGATCACCTTTGATGGGGACTACGTGCCGGCGCCCAAGCCGGTGGAGTGGTACCCGGATCAGCTGGCGTGGTACATGACAACGCCCAAGCAGATCATCCGGCGATTTGCGCCCTTCAAGTCCTTCCAGACCTTCCTGGTTGCCGAGACGGACGTGGGCAATATCACGAGGCAGGAGATCGTGAGCATGATACCGCCCTTGTGCATGGACGTCAAGCCTTGGCACACTGTGCTTGATCTGTGTGCTGCCCCGGGCAGCAAGTCGGCGCAATTGATTGAGATGCTGCACGCGGGCGAGGAAGACAGGGCGCGCGAAACAGCGGGGTGCGTTGCCAATGGCCAGCACCGGGCGCGGGGTGGTGCTGAATTTTCAGACGACGGCAGGTCGACGGGCTTGCTGATTGCCAATGACGTCGACTACAAGCGGGCTCATATGCTGGTGCACCAGGTCAAGCGGCTGAGCTCGCCTAACATTGTGGTGACAAATCACGATGCCACCATCTTCCCCTCGATCAAGATGCCCGCGGCCCAGCAGGCCGATGGCAAGGTGGTGCAGAACAGGTATCTCAAGTTCGACCGCATCCTGGCAGACGTGCCGTGCTCGGGCGACGGCACGGTGCGGAAGAACGTTGAAATTTGGCAAAAGTGGAATCCGGCCAACGGACTGGGACTGCATGCGATTCAGGTGCGCATTTTGATGCGGGCGTTGCAGATGCTCAAGGTAGGTGGGCGCGTGGTGTATTCCACGTGCAGCATGAATCCGGTAGAGGACGAGGCAGTGGTGGCGACTGCAGTGGCGCGATGCGGCGGTGCAGACGTCGTTGAGATCATAGACACGAATAACTATCTACCCGGACTGCAACGGTCTGCCGGGATGAAGCAGTGGTCGGTTATGGACAAGACCGGGCGCATATGGAATGACTACGAATCGGTGGCCAAGCAGAAGGCTGATGCCGGCGAAGAAGGACTTGGGCGGCTACAGGAAAGCATGTTTCCACCCAAGACGGAGGTGCCGCTTGATCGAGCCATGCGTGTGTATCCCCATCAGCAAGACACTGGAGCCTTTTTCATTTGCATCCTCGAGAAGAGAAGCGAGATGAAAGCTGGCGGTGGTGGTGGTGGTACCACGCAGGTGAACAAGGCAGACTCTGCCAAGGCAGAAGGCACTGATTCGAATGGGATCGCTGCCAAGGCCGAAGGCACTGGTTCGAACGGGGTCGCTGCCAAGCCCGAGGCAGCTCCTTCAGACACGGCCAACAGTGTGCAGAGCAATGGCACTGGGCCGTCGAAGCGCGAGCGCGACGAGGATCAAGAAGCACCCGCTGCTAAGCGGGCAAGGGCGGGTGAAGAAGACGCAAGGCAGACGAATGAGCAGGAGCATCATGAGCAGGAGAATCATGAGCAGGAGAATCATGAGCAGGAGAATCATGAACAGACGAATCATGAACAGGAGAATCATGAACAGGAGAATCATGAGCAGGAGAATCATGAGCAGACGAATCATGAGCAGACGAATCATGAGCAGACGAATCATGAACAGGAGAATCATGAACAGGAGAATCATGAGCAGCAGCCTCATGAGCAGCAGCCTCATGAGCAGCAGCCTCATGAGCAGCAGCATCGTGAGCAGGCCATGGCTCCGGCAGCAGAGCCTGAGAGCACGCCGGCTGGGGCCAAGGTGGGGCCAGCGAAAGAGCGGACGCGACGTGACCAACCGTTCGAGGAGCCGTTCAAATACCTTGAGCCTACCAACGAAGCGCTGGAAGCCATCTTCAAGTTCTACTCGATCGATCCGCGTTTCCCGCGAGATCGGTTCCTGGTGCGCAATGCGCAAGGCACGGCGACCAAGAACATCTACTACACCACAGCGCTGGCGCGAGACATGCTGACGGAGAACGAGGGCAAAGGCATGAAGTTTGTGCATGCTGGAGTCAAGATGTTCGTCAAGCAGGACGCGCCCAACGCCGACGTGTGTCCGTGGAGAATCCAGACGGACGGCCTGAGGCTGATTGAGCCGTGGGTGGGCGCGCAGCGAAGGGTCAGGCTGTGGAAGAAGGCGACGCTGCGCAAGCTGCTGATCGAGATGTTCCCGCGCTTCCACGGCGAAGCATACAAAGACCTTGGCGAGGTGGGCGAGCAGGTCAAGGACTTGGGCATGGGCTGCTGCGTGCTGGTGGTGGAGCCGCGCGAGGGCGAGCTGAGCGAACGCATGGTCTTTCCGCTGTGGAAGAGCGTGCAGAGCCTGAACCTGATGCTGCCCAAGGAAGAGCGCAAGGCGATGTTGCTGCGCATATTCAATGACCAGAGCGATTTGGTTAATCTGCAGCAGAACCCGGGCGGGATCAGGCGACCAAAGGAGGGTGCTGAGAAGGCGGCAGCCCCACCTGCAGACAACACCGAACCTGATAGTGGAGAGGCGGCGGCGGCAGCCCTACCGACGGACGACACCGAGCCGAATAGTGGAGAGGCGGCAGCGGCGGCGGCGGCCCTACCAACAGACAGCACTGAGCCTAATAGTGGAGAGGCGGCAGCAGCAGCAGCAGCAGCAGCAGATGCCGAAACTCCAAACGCTAGCGAGCAGCAGAGGAGAAACAGCAGCTCTGTGGAGAGCGAAGGCTGAGGTGGGGGCCTAGATGGGGTGTATTTCCGATAGCGAATAATGGCCGTCCGAATAAAAGGCGTCGTGAGATTTGACGCTATTTTCGGAATCCGAGACCCGACATAAACTACTACTGCCTTTTTCATATTTAACGTCATTATAAATTTGGAAATCGAGAAAGAAAAGGTCAACAACAAGCAGACAGCCGACGCGTAGAGTACAGGCAGAGACAGTCAGACAGTCAGACAGACAGTCAGTCAGATAGAGACAGTCAGGTAGAGGCAGTCAGGTAGAGGCAGTCAGACAGAGCCAGTCAGTCAGCCAGTCAGTCAGCCAGTCAGTCAACCAGTCAGCCAGCCAGTCAGTCAACCAGTCAGTCAGCCATTATTACCACCCTTGAGAAAAGAAAAGAAAAACAAGAAAAAGAAAAAGAAAAAGATGCCACCGCAAAACGCATCTCTAGATCCAGACCCGTCGACCGTACACCTGCCACGGATCCTCTGCCTGCACGGGGGCGGAGTCAACTCAGTCATCTTCCGGACACAGCTGCGGGCCTTTCTGGCACACCCATTGCTATCGTCGCGCTACCGCTTCGTCTTTGTGGACGCACCGTTTGCGTGCGACGAGGGCGTCGGCGTCTACCCCGTGTACGCGGACTGGGGCCCGTTCAAGCGGTGGTCACGCTGGCTAACGACGCACCCGACCATCGAGCCGGCCGACTGCCAGGCGCAGATCTGGGCGGCGCTCGAGGCCGCCATGCATGCCGACTCGGCCGTGCTCGGGGCCACGGGGGCCTGGGTCGGCGTGCTCGGCTTCAGCCAGGGCGCCAAGCTGGCCTGCAGCCTGCTGTACGAGCAGCAGCTGGCGCAGCTGCGCGGCGAGCGGCCGCGCACCGCCTTTCAGATGGGCCTTGTCTTTGCCGGGCGCGCGCCCTTTCTGGCCCTGGGCGAGCAGGCCGAGTCGTTTCCCTGGATGCAGAGTGCGGGCGGCGTGGCCGAGGGCGTGGATCTGGACAGCATTGACGAGAGGCCGGATCTGCGGCTCAGCGTGCCCACGCTGCACGTGCACGGGCTGAAGGACGAGGGCTTGGACCTGCACAGGCGCTGTGTCGACGGATACTGTGCGCCCGGCACGTGGGAGCTTGTCGAGTGGGACGGGCCGCACCGGCTGCCGATCAAGAAGGGCGATGTCGAGCGCGTGGTGGCAAAGTGGATGGAGATGGCGGATGAGTATGGGATTTGAAGAGTCTTGTTCTGCTGGCTAGATTTGAAGAGTCTTGTTCTGCTGCTTTTATTCTGTTGCTTACTGTCGCGTGTTTTCTCTGCTGGGTATGATGGCGGATGCGTATGGGATTTGAAAGACAGCTTTCACTCTCTTGCTCACTGGTTTTCTCTGTTGGCTATGATGGCGGATGAGTACGGGATTTGAAAGAGAGCCTTTGTTCTCTTGCTCATTGTCGCCTAGTCTTCTCTGTTGGCTATGGAAGCGTGTGTACCTGCCGTTACCTACTGGACCGTCGCGTCCAAGGCCGCGCTAATGGAGGCCCGCCACACAAGGCCCGAGTCAAGACAGACCCGTGTCAAGACAGACAGACCCGAGCTAAGACAGACAGACCCGAGCTAAGACAGACAGACCCGAGTCAAGATATCTGTCCAGACAGACCCGTGTCAAGATAGATAGGCCCGAGTCCAGACAGACCCGAGTCAAGACAGACAGAGCCGAGCTAAGACAGACAGAGCCGAGCTAAGACAGACAGACCCGAGCTAAGACAGACAGACCCGAGCTAAGACAGACAGACCCGAGTCAAGATATCTGTCCAGACAGACCCGTGTCAAGATAGATAGGCCCGAGTCCAGACAGACCCGAGTCAAGACAGACAGACCTGTGTCAAGATAGATGGGCCCGACTCACGAAAGACAGACCCGAGTCCAGATACAGACCGGACAGACCCGAGTCAAGACAGACAGACCAGACGACAGACCAGACAGACCCGAGTCACAACAGATAGTGCAGGACAGACCTGAGTCAAGGCAGATAGACCCGAGTCAAGGCAGGCAGACCAGGCAGACCCGAGTCACGACAGACCCGAGTCACGACAGACTCGAGTCAAGACAGCCCCGAGTCAAGACAGCCCCGAGTCACGACAGATAGTCCAGAGTCAAGACAGACAGACCAGAGCCAAGATAGATAGACTAGAGTCAAGACAAACAGACCCGAATCAAGATAGATGGACCCGAGTCACGACAGACTGACCCGAGTTAAGACTGACTGACTGACCCGAGTCCAGACAGACCCGAGTCAAATAGCTGTCCGAGTCAAATAGCCGTCCGAGTCAAATAGCCGTCCGAGTCAAATAGCTGTCCGAGTCAAATAGCCGTCCGAGTCAAATAGCCGTCCGAGTCAAATAGCCGTCCGAGTCAAATAGCTGTCCGAGTCAAATAGCTGTCCAGACAGACCAGAACTAAAAGACCCAGCGGTAGCTCGCGTACCGCCCCGCCGTCTCGGACTTGCGGATGATCTTGACCACCTGGCCCTTCTTCAGGCCCAGGTACTTTGCCACGGGGTCGCTGCTCTGGATGCGCGGCAGCTGTGTCTCCTTCAGGCGGTAGACGTCGAGCAGCGTGCGCTTCTCCTCGTCGCTCAGCAGAATGTGCGTGGGCACCAGCTCGTGCTTGGTGATGTTGACTAGCAGGTCCTCCTCGCGAAAGTGCTCGGCCGACACGCCCTGCTCGGCCGCGCCGTCAAAGGCCCGCAGCGCGCTGGTGGTGACGGGGCCGATGGTGATGAAGACTCCCGAGGTGAAGTTGCGTTCCTGCAGCGTGTGGGCGAAGGCGCGTGTGTGCTTGATGCCGATTGTGGTGTCGGGGCAGAACTCGACCCAGATCGTGCCTGCCCGCGTGGCCGGGTTGGGGTCGCGCTTGGTCGCGCGCGGCGTCAGCTTCTTGACCATGTCCGGCGTCGGCTCGGCCTTGAGCCGGAGGAGGCGGCGGCTGCATGCGTGTGTTAGAGGAGGGTCTTTGTGGCCGCGAGGGCGGCTGAGCGTCAACCTACTCAATGACGCCGCTTGCAGGGTCTTTGAACTTGGAGTAGAACGTGGGCCGCGAGATCTGCAGCTCTTCTTCGGTGATCTGATAGCCCTGCTTCGTTGTCAGCCACGCTGCCGGTGTGGTGGGTGGTCGCCGGCCTGGCCAGCCCGTACCCGGTCGACCAGCATTTCCAGGACCGTGCGCCACGTGCGCCACAGCCGGGTGACCTCGGCGTCTTGGTGCGGCCGCAGCTGGGCCGTCTCGAGGCCGGGGCCGTCGAGGTCCATGGCAGAGTCCATGCTGGTGGTGGCGGAGCGAAGGCGGAGCGAAGGCGCAGTGAGAGCCGGCTGGTCGATGGGCAGGCCAAAAAAAAGAGCCTGGCATCACGTGGCATCACGTGGCATCACGTGGCATCACGTGGCTGCCTGTGAGGCTTGGCAGGCCTAGTACCGGAAGTCATATCCGGCCCGCACACACACTGCGCCTTCCGCCTCTGGCCTTTCGCCGCTGGCCTTCCGCCTTTTGCCTCCTGCCTCTCGCCTTCGCCTTCCACCTGTCGGCTTTCAGCTCTTGCCTCCTGTCGTCTTCCGCCTTTCGCCTTCCGCCTTCCGCCTTCCACCTCTCGGCTTTCAGCTCTCGCCTTTGCCTTCCACCTCTCGACTTTCGGCTCTTGCCCTTGCCTTGCACCTCTGGGCTTTCAGCTCTTGCCTTTTGCCGCCTCCCACAGCCACTGACTGACACTTCCTCATCACCGGGCCGTGCCTGCCTATTGCACTGTCGCTGCCATTACCACTGTCGCTGCTGTCGCTGCTGCCGCTGCCGCTGCCGCTGCCACTGCTGCCGCTGCCACTGCTACTGCTGCCGCTGCCGCTGCTGTCACTATTGTCACTGCCATCACCGCTTCCACACCTGTCACTGTCGCTCACCATGCACATGTGCACCTGATTCATCAACTTCCCTGCGCTGTCTGTCTGTCTCTGCTCCACCGTCTGCTGGTTTCTCTCTTCACCGCTCTTTCCATTTACTGCCCTCGTCCTTGCCCGCCATGGCTGAAACAGCTGCTGCTCCTGCCGCCGCACCTGCCGCCGCACCTGCCACCGCACCTGCCACCGCGCCCGCCGCAGCTACTGCCACTGCTGCTGCTGCTGCCGCCGCCGCCGCCCGCCCGCAGAAGCCGGACGAAGCCAAGTACAAGGCTGACCTGTCTGCGGCCGAGAAGGCCTACGACGCGGCGCAGAAGAAATTCGTACGTGTCCCTCCCGCCCCCTTCTCCCGACATGCATCTCGCCCCTTCTCCCGACATGCATCTCGCCCCTTCTCCCGACATGCATCTCGCCCCTTCTCCCGACATGCACCCCGCGCCTCCTCCCGACATGGGCAACCGCAAAGGCAGCAGGCAGCCGGCTAACACTGCGCAGCAAGACGCTCGTGCCAAGTTCGATGCCGCCCGCGGCGGCGTCGGCCCCAACGCGTCCGGCAGCGACCGCTTCTCCGAACTCGTGGCCGAGCAAAAGGACATCCGCACCAAGCAGGCCGAGCACAAGGCAGCCAAGGCCAGCCAATTGGACAAGTTCGCGCGCAACGATGCCGAGATCAAGAAGCTGCTGCAGGAGCAGAAGGAGCTGCGTGCGCGCGTCGGCTTCAAGTCGGCCGACGAGGTCGAGCAGCGCATCGCACACCTCATGCAGCAGGTCGACTCGGGCACCATGAAGCTGGTGGACGAGAAAAAGGCGCTGGCGGACGCGTCGGGCCTGCGCCGCCAGAAGAAGAGCCTGAGCAGCCTGGAGGAGCTGCAGAAGCGCATCGACGCCAAGAAGGCCGACAACGCGGAGCTCAAGAAGACGCTGGAGAGCGCCGAGTCGCGCGCGCTGGCGCAGAAGTTCGAGGACAACCAGAAGGAGATTGACGAGATCAAGGCCGGCCGCGAGGCGTCCAAGTCCAACCTGGACGCGCTGCGCGCCGACCGCGACCGCCTGCACGCCGAGCGCCTGCACACGGGCACGGCGATCAAGAAGATCAAGGACGACTACTTTGCCGCGCGCAAGGCCGTGCGCGAGTACGAGGACGCGGTGTGGCAGCAGCGCCGCGAGAAGAAGGCTGCCGAGGACGCGGCCTGGCGCAAGGAGAAGCGCCACAAGGCCGCCGAGCTGCGCCTAGACGAGGCCTCGGAGCCGGCCTTTGGCGACGAGATGCGCACGGCCGAGGGCCTGATCAAGCACTTTGAGCCCTCGTACGGCGGCGCCGCCGACGGCGACAAGGCCGGCCCGGGCGAGTACGCGGCCGCGGCCCAGCGCACCATCGACGACTCTGGCTTCGCGGGCATGAAGGTGATGAAGAAGGACGTCGAGGACTTCTTCGTCGGCGGCGCCGGCAAGAAGAAGAAGGCCAAGAAGGCTGGTGCCGCCGGCCCGGCGGAAACGGGCAAGCTCAACATGAACGTCGGCATCATCGAGGCCCTGAGCAAGGTCGGCATCGATCCGCCCGCCACCCAGGCCGACATCCCGGCCGTGGTGGAGGAGCTCAAGGCCAAGCTGGCCGAGTGGAAGCGGACCCAGAAGGAGCAGACGGAGAAGGTGAGTCCGTGTACAGAGTACATGCACAGCCACAGCCACAGCCACAGCCACAGCACCAGCCACAGCACCAGCCACAGCACCAGCCACAGCCCCAGCCATAGCCAACATCCCCCATCCCTCATTCCCCCTCTACCGCCACATCTCCAGCCACAGCCACAGCCACCACAGCCACATTCCCCATTCACAGCCACTTCCCCATCCACATTCCCCATCCACAGCCACATCCGCAGCCACATTCCCATCCCCATCCACAGCCACATCCAGCCACTGCTCCCCTGCTGACGCCCATCCAGAACATTGCCAAGGCCAAGGCCGAGATTGAGCGCCTCGAGAAGGAAGCCGATGAAGCGCCCATCTCCCCCCCCGCTCCCAAGGCCCGTCGCCAGGACCGGTCCAAGAAGGCCGCTCCCAGGAGCAACGGCGCCAGTGGCGACGTGCCTGCTGAGAGCGAGCAGGCCCAGGACAAGGACGCCGCCGTCGATCATGTCACCACCCACTTGAACGCGGCCAAGCTTGACGCCACCAATGGTGAGCCTGCCGCTGCCGCTGCCACTGCGCCGGCTCCCGATGCTTAGCCGCACAAACTCACCCTCCTACCCGCCCACCCCCTTCCCTATAATTGGCCGCATTCTTGAACCAGCAATCGTCGCAAGGCCAGGCCATGCCAAATCAAGTAGAGACATAGTCACACGATCTGCACCACTAGTAGGTCTGCAGCGTTGCAGCTGCCGGCAGCCTAGTGGAGAACAATCTCAAAAGCTTCTAGAAGGTTGCAATCCCGCCCCCGCCCTGAGGCTCTGTCTCTTCCAGGCCCCTCATTCGCCAGCCCTATCCCAGCGCTCCCTCCACTCTCTGCCACCACTCTATCCACTCTCTCTGCTTCTCTCTATCCACTCTCTCTGCCTCTCTATCCACACTCTCTCTCTGCCTATCCCAGCTCTCCCTCCACTCTCTGCCTACACTCTCGGCTTTCGACCAGCCGGTGGCAAGGCCAAAGCCTTCGTCTCCCCGGCTTCCCAACTGATTGGCGTAGCGCCCCCAGCTCAAGCCCTTCACGACAATCTCCCGGCCCGTCGCACCACTTCCTGATGCCCAATCACAGCCGGCACGTGTCGCTAAGCCCAGGCCAATCTGGGAACAGCCCGACAATGTGCCATCTACACCTCAATCCTTAGCCGTGCGCTTAACCATCCAGCAGGGAAATGATCTCTCTCATGCAGCTCTCAACTGCTGGCCGACTGTAACTGTACCTGACTTTTCGACTAACTGTGCTACTCAACTACGACCTCGTACCCCCCAGACAGGCTTTCTCGTGAGTATATCAGCCCCCCCGGACATGCCTTCTCGTGACTATATCTTCCCCCCCAGACATGCCTTCTCGTGACTATATCTCCCCACCGGACATGCCTTCTCGTGAGTATCTCATCTCCTCCTCGTGAGTATCTCATCTCCCCCTCGCCGCTCTTTGCGCCCAGCCGCCGGTTATAGTAGTCGCCCTCTTGCTTCACACCCCCACACCCCTCCCCCCCCACCGCTGCCGTCATGCTTGCCTCTCTTGAGCGCCTCTGCGCCGCCGCTCTCTTCATCAGCTCAGCTGCTTGCGTCACTATCGCCGAGATTAACGGCAACCGCTTTATCTCCCCCTACAAGGGCAAAACTGTCTCCGACGTCAAGGGCCTTGTTACCGCCACCGGCCCCAAGGGCTTCTGGCTCCGCTCCACCAGCCCCGACGGCAATTCCACAACATCTGACTCTATTTACGTCTATTCCGCGTCCAATAGCAGCGCCACCGTCGGCGATATTATTACCCTAGGTGGCACCGTCTCCGAGTACCGCTCCAGCTCCTCCTATCTGTACCTGACTGAGATCAACGACCCCACCGACATCACCGTTGAGTCGGACAACAATCCCGTCGTCCCCCTCACTCTTGGCCTCTCCGACACCTCTCCACCCACCAGCCAGCTCTCCTCTCTCGACAACGGCTCGCCCTTCAATGTGCCCGGCAACCAGTCCCAGCTCTCGACTGCCAACCCGGCCCTGGAGCCAGATCAATACGGTCTGGACTTCTGGCAGTCCCTCACCGGCGAGCTTGTCCTCGTCAGCAAGCCTCACGCCGTCAGCAAACCCAACAGCTATGGCGAGACCTACGTCGTTGGCAACTGGACCGCTACCTCCCTCAACTCCCGCACCGGTCTCACTGTCACTTCCACCGACTTTAACCCTGAGGCAATCCTCATCGGCTCCCCCCTCGATGGCACTTCTAATCCCGACACCACCAAGCTGGGCGACACCCTTGATGACATCACCGGTGTCGTCTATCAGCAATATGGCTACTACTATATCCTGCCTCTGACAGCCATCAACATCATCTCCTCCCTCTCTCCTGCACTCCCCTCACCCGCCTCGTTCAATTCTACCGGCGACTGCTCCGGCATCACCGTGGGCCAGTACAACCTGGACAACTTCGCGCCAAACTCTACCATGCTCAGCCAGCGCGCACGCGACATTGTCACCTACCTCGGCAGCCCCGATCTTGTTTTCCTCCAAGAGGTCCAAGACAGCTCTGGTCCCACCGACGACGGCACCGTCGACGCCAACACCACCCTCGACACCCTCACCTCTGCCATCACCTCGGCCGGTGGCCCCCAATACTCCTACACCTACATCTCGCCAGTCAACAACCAGGACGGCGGCCAGCCCGGCGGCAACATTCGCGTCGCCTACCTCTACAACCCCACCATCCTGGCCTTGCACAACCCTAATCCCGGCTCTGCCACCGACGCCGTCACAGTCGAGGCCGGCCCCACCCTCAACTACAACCCTGGCCGCATCGATCCCACCAACGCAGCTTGGGACTCCTCTCGCAAACCCCTAGTCGCCCAGTGGGACGTTCTCCCCACCTCGTCCGAATCCACCTTCTTTACCATCAACCTCCAATGGACCTCCAAACTCGGCTCCACCACCATTGAAGGCGACCCCCGCCCGCTGGTCGACGGCGGTGTCGACCAGCGCACCCAACAGGCCAACCTCACTGCCGCCTTCGCCCAGTCCATCGTCGCCGTCGACTCCAACGCCAATGTCTTGGTTGCCGGCGACTTCAACGAGTTTGACTTTGTCCAGCCCCTGCTGACCTTCAAGCAGGTCGCCAGCGACCTGCAGAGTCTCGACGTGCTCGCCGACATCCCCGAGGTCGAGCGCTACTCCTACCTCTTCGAGCAGAACAGCCAGGAGCTCGACCACTTCTTCGTCAGCCCCTCCATTGCCAACCGCACTCTCAAGTATGAACACATCCACGTCAACACCTGGGTCAGCTACGACGATCAGGCCAGTGATCATGACCCCGCCGTTGCCCAGTTGAACCTCTGCCCGGCCAGCTAGCCTTTTGCTTCCTGCATTTTTCCTTCTTAACATAAAAATTTCCCTCTTCTCAACATAGAATCTCTGTCGGTAGATATACCTAGATAGCTGTCAACCAGAATAACAGCTCCTCTCTTTTCACTTGATACCTTTTTTTAAAAGGCAATGATGCGCCTTGCTTGGCATGTTTGATCATCTCAACTTCCTATTTCTATACCTACCTCTTCTTCCACTTCCTTTCTCATAAACCCCCCAATCATGCCTGACTGATGCTTTCCTTCCATAATGAATCCCTCTTTAATTCCACGCCATATTGAGCATGGTATCTGGGCCTCTTTCTGGCGCGGCGGCACTTCCAAAGGTGTCTTCATCCATGAACACACCTTGCCATTCACATGGAACAGCCACACCGAGTATAAGAACCGCCTGGGCACGCTGCTTGCCGATATCCTGGGCTCACCGGACCCTTATGGTCGCCAGTTGAACGGTCTAGGAGGCGGCATTTCTTCCCTGAGCAAAGCCGTTGTCTATCGACCGGCTCCTGACTACGATACCGACGCTGATGTCGAGTACACTTTTGTTCAGATCGGCATTGGAGATGGCAAGCTCGACATATCGGGCAACTGTGGGAATCTTACTTCAGTGGTTGCGCCTTTGGCCCTGAATCAGGGCCTCGTTCGCACTCTTGCCCAAGCGAGGCCTCAGCCTGGGCAAACACGGCAGCTGACTGTCCGCTTGCGCAATCTGAACACCTCCAAGATTATCCGCGCTGTCATCACCGCCAAGCCTTCAGATCACACCCCTACTGTGTGGATATTTGAACCTCGTGGCACTTACACCATCGACGGAGTCTCGGGCACCGCCTCAAAAGTCCTGCTCCAGTTCACAAATCCTGGAGGTGCCAAGACCGGCAAAACACTCCCCACTGGCAACGTCGTCGACTCTGTAAGGACAGGCTCTGACACAATCAATGCCTCGCTGGTCGATGTCACCAATCCAGGTATCTTCATTGACGGTAGAGATGTCGGCTGGGTCCCCTCAGCAACACCGGCTGAGCTCAACTCGAACACTAGCCTCATGGCCAGGCTGGATCAGATCCGTCGTCGCGCCACCGAAATGATGGGCCTCGATCCTAACGATGCAGCCGTGCCCAAAATAGTCCTCGTTTATCCTCCAGCCTCTGATGATGTGGACATCACCTGCCAGGCCTTGTCCATGCAAACTGCCCACAAAGCAGTCCCTGGCACCCTGGCGCTTAACCTCGCTGCCTCGTGCAAGATTCCCGGCACCATTCCTTATCAGCTGGCGCGCCCCAGAAGCAAGGAGGCATCGACTGTCGTCATCGGCCATCCATCCGGCAAAGCTGATGTAGGAGCCACTATTAAGAACGGTGTGGTGGAAAGCGTTCAACTTGGTCGAACCGCACGTTGCCTGATGGAGGGCTTCGTCCCTTACGGACCTGCTAGTCTCGAGCACTGAGCGGTCATTCTCCCCTTTCCCCCTGTGTCTACTGCTGTCTACTGCTGTCTGCTCAAGCACCAGCTGAGTAACCCCCTTTGCCGCAGCCAACAGACGGATCTTATCCAGTCACAACGAAATGGCAACAAGCCGTTTCCAGAGCACACGCTAGAGTTACGCTAAAATGCTAGTACATGAAGAACAGCACATGTGCATATCCCAAGTCGATAAACCAAACATCGTACAATCGAAAGGGAGGCTCAATAGCCAAGTAGACCTTCTACTCCAGATTCTACTTATCGAATACTACTCCTGCTGTCTACGCCCAGGTACTGAGTTAGCGGGCTTGTAAACATATCATACTAATAGCTTTCGCTACCGTTTTACACCAGTAACAGGAGGTTCATCGACCATCGATTGCTTTGTTTGCCTCATTTGATAACAATATGCCCCTGATTGGTTTTCCAGTATGCACTATTCACTGGCAAATCAGCCGTGTCCCAGCACTGTGGTCTGGCTAAACTCACTCATAGCTTATCTTAATTTAGCTTAAATTACTCAAAGCCCCGAAGATAGATAAGCTTATCGCACCGCCCATCCCCGCCCAAAGCCACCATCTCTATTTCTATAATTTTGCTGTCACCTTTCCAAGCCGCACATGTCTCCAATTTCCGGGTCTGAGTTGCATCGTGCGAACTATATAGTACTAGTAGTGTTCTTCTTGACGAGAGAAAAAAGAGCATGCTTTGTCAAACTTGAAGGAACCCAGCAGCGGTCGTCACAGGCATGAATGATCTAGGGGATTGAACTGGCAAAATCTTAATGGACACAAAAGGTATTGTAGAGGGAAGCGAGGCTTCTCTCGTCATCGGTGTCCCCCGTGGAGATGGTGATGATGATGGCAACAACCTCCCTTCAGCAGACATTACTGCGCCTGGCACGACACGCCAGGATGCGCTGGACATGCTGCGGCTAGGCAAGAAGCAAGAGTTCCGGCGCAACTTTTCCTTCATCAGCACCCTCGGCTGGATATCCATCTACATGGCAACATGGGAATACGTCCTCGTATCCCTGGCGCTGGGGCTTTGGAACGGTGGCTTTGCAGGTCTTTTCTGGACCTTCTTTGCCACAGTCATCGCGTATGCAGCGGTAATCGCTTGCCTGGCGGAGATGGCGTCCATGGCCCCCACCGCCGGCGGACAGTACCACTGGGTGTCGGAGTTTGCGCCAGCCGCCTGCCAGAAGTTTCTGAGCTATTCGGCCGGTTGGATGAGTACACTGGGCTGGCTGGCGAGTACGGCGTCGGGCGTGGTTGTGGCCGCTACGCTGATACAGGCCCTGGTCGAGATTACGAATGTTGACTTCACATTCCCAGCTTGGCAGTACACGCTCATGTCACTTGCGCTTTTGGTCTTGACCATTTTGTTTAATACCTGGGGAGCAGGCAGTCTGCCCATGCTGGAGACCGTCTCGCTGTTCTGGCATTTTCTTGGCTTTGTCCTTACCATCGTTCCCCTCTGGGTCATGTGCCCAAAGAACTCGGCTAAGGAGGTCTTCACCTCTGTCGTCAACAATTCAGGCTACGAAAATACGGGCTTGGCCTGTCTCATCGGACAAGTTTCGGTGATTTACTGCAACTTCGGCTCTGATTCAATCGTGCATATCTCGGAGGAAGTGTCGGATGCTTCTATGGTGGTAAGTTTAGCGCATTTCCAATGAAATCACCCATCCTCTTCCTTCTCACACAGCTTTGTTCTAGGTACCCAGAGTCATGTGGTGGAGCTACATTCTCAACGTCGTACTCGGAATGGTCGTGCTGATCACCATGCTCTTTTGCATTGGTACGCTCGACCAGGCTCTCAATACCGTGGTACCATATCTCCAACTGTTTCTAAACTCTGGATCCCACGCCCTGACCTATGTCCTAATGATCATTCTCTTCGTCCTGATCTTTAGTGGTAATATCACCGCGCTCGCAACAACCAGTCGAGAGGTCTTCGCCTTTGCCCGCGACTCGGGCTTCCCCTTCTCGTCCTGGCTGAGCAAGATGGAAAAGAAGCGACATATTCCTTTCAACGCCGTTTACGCAACCTCGATCTGTACCGCTGTCCTGTTACTCATCAATCTGGGCAGCTCGTTTGCCTTCAACCTCATCATCTCGCTATCTCTGTTGGCTCTGATGTCAACTTATATGCTATCAATTGGTTGCCTGTTATTGAAACGTATCAATAACGAAGCTCTTCCACCAGCACGATGGTCGCTCGGCAGATGGGGCTTGCCTCTGAACGTGTTTGCCTTCTTCTACAGTGCTTTCATACTTGTAATGGCTTGCCTCCCAGTAGGGTTGCCAGTGACAACGAGTAACGCAAACTATGCCCCGGCAATTTGGCTCGGCGTCCTGTTGCTGTCTGTCATCAGCTACATGATCCACGGCAGGAATCATTTCACACCACCGGTAGTATTTGTCGAGGGAAGAAGAACAGGTGGCCTCCAAAGCACGACATGACCCAAGATGAAGAGAAGTACGCAGCAGCCAATCACATCAACGCTGCAATACATCCGCAGAACCAACTCCGCCTTCATACTTTCACTCACTTTTCTTCCAAATACTTGCACTACTGACGATGCTGACAGACTTTTTCCTATTCTGGCAAAAGTCCACAGTAGGAAAGTGTGATGACGCCCCTAGGCAGTGGCTTCCCAACAAGGTAGGAACAAATGAAACATGTTTCGTCCAGGCAACTAAACATCTGATTTTCTTCTTTCGATGGTCATGAGGCTTGTTCGACGAGACTTCTTGCTAATTTGGTGATTAGTTCAGTAATAACAGCGACACCAACTCAACGGTGGGTGTATACATGATATATAACGGGGTCCAGTTCAGAAACATCCTGATCAGCCCTCCCTCCCCCATCCCTTGTTTCTAGAGAGATACCCTTCTGGCTTTGGACAATATGCATTCTCTCTAAAGCGCGTCCATCTTCCACGGGGACAAACACCTTCTTGACATTGTCTACTATTTCCCTCCATCTCCTTCACCCGCCGACCCTGCTCCTCTCTTTCTACCGTTCTACGGTGGCTCTGCGAGCACCTTTACATCTGTTCTTTCCTCCCTGGCCACGTCTTCACCTTCTATCCGACAGTTGCCGTATCCCATCGTGGAACTGGCGATAGACACAATCCATCCGCCGACGATTCACCATCAAACTACACCGTTCCCGCTCTTGCTACCTCCGTGGCCATCGCACTCACTACCTCTCCTATCCTGCAAAACCTCATCCCCTCCCGCCGTCTAATTCTCGTGGCACATTCCCCGAGCGCCTGGAACGGTTTCTGATGACCCTGGAGAAATCTCTTGATCCTCCCTCTTTCAGCTTTGCAGATGAGGTCGCACAGTCTGGAAGTTGCGGCGATGTGCAGGATCAACGGCGGGTTCAATCGTGAGGAGCCTCAAGAGTTCGTGTTAGATCTCTGAACACGGGGTTTCATCACCACAGAATGACCATATCCCTTACCAATAGTCACGCTCTAGCCGTGAAACCATGGGATTCCCCCCACAAAAAATGCTGTGATCGCTTCTAGGTTATTGCAAACCATATATATTCAAGCGAAAGTGAAGCCATTCACCAGTACTGATCACAAGTGGCAATTTCCCCTCTGCAAAACGCTAGTATCAGTCAGTTGGATAGATATTAACATGTCCAAAGCGTGCATACTCTCACTGACGCCCTAGTCGCCTGAACTCAGAACGAAATCTGGCATGTAGCTTGGTGTTGGTGGGCCATTCAGCCAATGGTTGCTTGTTGTAAACAGAATGTTGTTGGAGCAAATGTGGTTCGGAAACTTGTACTGTAGGTGTGGAATGTCCAGGGGCCGCATAGGGCAGTATCCACTAGAGAGTACTGAATGAGTGTATGAGCGCCTGAGTGCAGTTGAGCCACATGTGAAAGGTTGCAATACAATTGTGGAAAGTCAAGATTTGGGCAGCTTTTTATCCTAAGAGTCAATGGAAGGGTGACAACCACCGACGAGGTCCGTCCATTCACCGCTTGTGTGAGGCAAACGACCAAGTATAAGACTCCGAGGCATTTGTCGGTCATACAAGGCTGCAGTAGTTCACCGTGCAATATTCAGTATTCGTTTTGTGAGACATCCCGTAATTGCAGTCGCACAAATGCCGGGCTACTCCGAGTTGATGGTGGCTAGACCGGATGCAAGGGTCTTCAGAAAATTACAGTCGTTGAACATGCAAAGCCTATTGCATATGCAAGCAGAACTCCTAGGGATCGAGTCGACCATTGATGGTTTGCAGCAAGATGGCGAGTTGAGCGCATACAATACTTCTTGGTGCTATGGAAGGTCGAATGAGATCGTCGGTGAAGTTTGGAACAAACTTCGCTGTTCGTTGGACTCTTACTGTATGAACTTTCACCGGAGATTGGCGATGCTTGACTGATGCAACGTCAAATAAGACACTGTTGTTGACAGCTCGGGTAAATGAGCCAGAACAAGAGCCAGATGACGAGATCCACATGCTGAAGAAGTGGTACGACGAGGAAAACGGCGGGGGTGACCGGTTGCGCGGAGTCGAAGCCAAGGTCTTTCGTGACGAGTCTTGTCATCAGGATCTGATGAGCTTGACGAGGATGTCAAACCATTGCAACCTTCATAGCAACAAAGGTCTTGCCAATGTATGATCAGCTCGTCGGCCACAGCATTCACCGATTGATGTCGGCACAGCAGTTTCAGGATGTCAGGGAATATCAGTTCAAGCATCTAGTGCGATTAGCATGTGGCATATATCTGATCCTCTCTCCAGCGTTGCCTGCTGCCTCGATTCTGGTGCTCGCGAGTCTACACACTATGAGCAGTCGGCTCATCACTATTATCCTGATGGCACTGGTGTTCTCATCTGTCATGATAATCGTGGCCTAGAAGAAGGCAGACGTGTTCGTGGCTGCGACGGCATTTAGTGCAATATTGGTTGTTTGGGTTGGAAGCCCATCAGGTGGACTGATTGAAGCAGAGTAGACAAGACAGAGAGACTGCAATGAGGGAGAAGAGGGAGCAGGAAGATGCAACGAGGCACCTTCATCTTGCCCGAGTGACAGGATACCAACCACTGAACCCAAGCGCTAAACAGAAAGGGCACGGCACTGCAAAACATCCTTACTCATCAATTGAGATGCGGGCTCGTATAGTGTTTGTGAGGTACACTTGCTCCGGCTGTTCTCTGGACGAATTAAACCATGTTCTCATAAGTGGATTCCTTCAGAAGGCGAAGGTCGATTAAACAACGTCTTCCTGGTTCTATGAGAGCGCCTTAAAGAACAGGCCGTGACAAAATGAGGCTTTAGGCTCTGTAGACTGCAACACGGTACTTGGCCGCGAAGTCAACTTCAATAAGGAAGCCTGAAATGAGGTGTGCATCTATGCACACCCAATGGCTTCTGGCGATCAAGTACTGTGCTGTGTAGCTAGTGGGGCACAGCCACTCCGAGGCACAATAGTGCCAAGCTTGTGCTTCGGCAGCTACTTGTAATGATGTCAAGCCTAGCAAAAAGTCGAACGATGGTGTGGCTGTATCCGACTTTGGGATCAGAGTTTGTTGTGGTGGGGAGAGAAAACTGGGAGCATCGGGGGAAGGGCGAACCCCCTGAGAAGTGCCCTGCGCACAGACCAGGTGGGCCTTGAATTGGTGACGATGCTTGGGGAAGCTGTCTCATCAGAGTGGCATTATTGCCCAACCGGCCTCCCTCTCAACAACTAAGCTTGCATCGGCTCACCCCTCCATTGTCCTTGAAACCCGTCCTCGCCCTGCGCCGCTTTCTACCGCCTAGCGCGCTAGACCTACGTACCACACTCTCAGTGCAGATTCACATTTCAAATAGACATGGCCCCGCGCCGGCGAAACAGGGTACGGTCCTTCTTCCGCTGCTAGGCTGGAATCTGTTCGCTGACAGCATTAGAATGAGGAGGAAGATAGTGAAGAAGAGGAGCTTGTCTCGCTTCCTGAAGATGGAGATGAGGAGGAAGAGGAGGAGTTTGAAGAGTGAGCTCCCTTACTGGACCCTTGCGCCGATTATTGGATTGGTGTACATTTATATTGAGAGACTCTCCTTCAGTACCGGCGCAGCTTGATGGATTGAATCGCCTTCAATGCCCGGGCAAGATTGCTACCTGAAGGAGTCTGTCAACTAACAAACACGCGGCAGCGATGACGATGACGATATAACCGACGACGACGATGACGACGAAGAAGATGGTGAGGGCGAAGGCGAGGCTGAGGATGAGGATGAGGCTGATGAGCCTGCCAAAATACGTGAGCTTGGTAGCGCCAAGACTTCTATCCGCCGAATACTGACCTCCATAGCAGCAGCTGCCGGAACGAAACGCAAGGCTGAAGATGACGAAGATAGTGGCACTAAGAAGTTGAAGGCGTCAGAAGCTGATGGTGCTGAAGAAAATGGTGGACAAGATTTGGAGGAGGAGAAGGATGACGCGGAAGCTGATGGGTTAGTGCCTACGTTGTCAGTGGGATTGACTTACTAACGCCCGTCAGCGCCGACAAGCCTGCAGTCAAGACCAAAGATGCTTCTAAAGCTGACGAGTCAAAGCCTTCTGCGGCAGAGGTGAAGGCCACGGGAGAGGAGCAGGAGGCATGATCTAACCCGCCTTGTTCGATTGACTACTCCTTGGACAGCAATTGAGATAGACTAGGTACATGATCTTGGATGATCATACGTATCTTTGAATCCTCGATTCTATTGATGTCGAATCCTGGAAACTCGTGCCCGATTCAAGACACTCCGGTTGCCTGAGACAGGATGGTTATTGACGCTGCTCGAGCAACCCTGGATGTCTGATACAGTCAATGGCTAGGCGTGTTGCGGTATAGGTCACACTACGTAGCGACTTTTGGCGCGTCAAGTCTACCCTCTCTCCCGATGTTGTGGCCTGGTTTGAGCCAAGGTCAGTAAAATCTACAGCTGTGTCTTTGCTGAAGATTGGCACGTGCTGCAAAAAGCAGATCTTAAAGATGCTGCTTAAAATTTAGGTCATATAGGTAACAGTAGGCAAGCAGGATTTGCCCGCTTACCTCTAACACTCTACTTACTTACCTGGTTAAGGTACTAACTTAGCTCCTTTAGTACTAATCCTATCCTTCCCTTCTAGAATTAGATCCTATGACACCCTTATTATAGCCTTTATAAGAGATAGTTCTATACATGTAGCAGTCAGCCGCGCAGCACCTCCATTGGTCACACTGCTGCGCGCGATGCATAAGACCCCTGATTCACCATACTTTGTGCTGCCATCGTTCCTCATTGAAAGGTATTGCGCAGCGTCCAGTATATCCCGCTAGGCTCTCCTTGGGTAGCCCTCACATCTGCGACTGTCTGTGTTCGAGGAGAGAGGATAGGACTTCTTTGGAGGCAAAGTCCTTTGCCAAAATCTCAATGACCTTGTCATTCGGCATGCCCTCACCATTTTTGTCCGTCTCTTTGTAGACTGAGCAGAAGAGCTGGGTGTTTATGTCTTGTATCAGTAAAATCGAACAAGACTTTCTTGTCCACTCGACCAGGCTGTATCAATGCATCATCCAAGCGCTCGGGGTGGTTAGTTGTCATAATCAAAATCTGCTTCTCCGGCGGGGACACTCCATCTGTCAGCACCCAGAACGCCAGTGGTGTGGGAAACCCTAACCCCTAAAAAGACAGGCTATCTTGCCGAAATTTTGCCGAAATCAGGCGAGATATGGCGTTCTGATAGATCTATGTGTGTCACGGGATGAACATCCGTGACACCGTCAATCGCATTGACCTGGTTTCGACAAGGAATGCAAAGAAGCATGTGGAGAACCGCAGCAGTTTTCAAGGTCAGAGGAAGGCTGGCAAGCTCATATGGAAGATCGCCAAATGGGCGGTTAAACGACAGTCACTTCCGACCCCAGCGCTCAGTAGGAAAGACGGGTCCTTGGAAACGGATGCCGAAGGCAAAACGAACCTCCTGCGTGCATCCTTCTGTCCGCCGCCAGCTCGGCTATAGATATATTTTGTATGACAGGAATCAAGAAACACATTAACGATACCGCCTCCATCAACGCCCTGATCTGACCGGTTGTTATGCCCGGACCGCCAGTAGGCTAGACAGCCCTATAACTCTAAGAAAAGGTAGGGAATCTTGCCACTCTGAGGGCCAAGATACAGGCGTTCCAATATATATGTGTGTCATTCATGACACCGGTGTACCATCCAACTCTAAAATATCATCTTGTATGTGTCTACTGGGGATTGTATCCATATCATCTCGCTTGTTACCAGCTTTCTCTCCGGTAAATGGTGTTGTTGCCGAACTGCTCACCCCATCTTTCTCCAGTACCCAGGCAGGTGGATTGTTGGAGGGACCTTGAGAATTTCGAGAATTGTGTCTCCGAATAAAAAACCACAGAGCTCCAGCGACAATGAATAGGCTGATTATCCCACATGCGACACCTATGCCAGTTGCAGCTCCGGTACTAATCTTACCAGACGCAGCTGAGGTATAAGATCTTGGTGACTCTGTGGCTGACAAAGTTGTTGAACTGTCGGTCGTGGAGGTGGCGAAGAGAGCTGTGGACAGGGAAACTGTTTCCCCTTTGGTGGTATCGGGCTGAGTATCATATGTCGATGGCGCGGTAGTTGGCACCTCTGTCACTGTAGTCACACTGGTCACGGTGGTGGGGGCCGAAGAGACTGAGGCTGCTGTTACAGCCGTTGGTCCGGTTGTTGGCACGTACGTGACTGTAATAGTGGTATCCACCATGCTGCTGATTGTTGATATGAAGCATGTTAATGACACCTGGCTGGCAACCACGACCGATTTTGAGTTCGTGCCCAGATAGGATTGATAGTACTGGCAATCGCCCCAGGACATAGTATTAGTGATCAGGTAATATCCATAATACCCGGCCTCGCAGCACCATGGATATGCGTACGCAAGCTTTGCTGGATAGAGCCTCCATGAAGAACTAGGGCACTTCTGAACGAAAGGGCTTGTTAGGACTGAGAACAGTTGGAAGACTGGGTTGCGCATAAACTTACCCGGATAGGGGAACTGCCAGATCCGGACCATCCGCAGTATGATCCATCTGAAAAAAGGGGGGAAGTAAGCTTGTATTCTAAGGAATATATAAAAGATCGGCCCGAAAGCTCCCTTCTTCTCTTACATCCGACAGCAAGATAAGTTACACACCCGAAGGACAACAATAGTAATCGCCATTACTCTGAACGCATGAGTGACCCGAAGGACAGCACAGAGCTGGACTGATCATCCCGTCGATGGACTGCGTATAGCACTGGACGGGCGCATCACCGCCACAAGAACTGCGCCTGACTGCGTAGCCTCCATTGATTTGGTCGCAGACGGTAAGCGTGGATTGAGCGTTGACGCAGCCTTGTCGAGATGCAAGTAGCATTAAGACGGAAATGCCAATCTTTGATAGCAACATGGTTGGACACAGCACTGGTCAACTCCCAATAACTGAATTGGCGTACATCCTTTGAGCAAGCAAGAGAAAGACAGACGAATGTATAAGGAGAGCTCACAGGGCGAATAGCCTGTCTGATATACCCCGCCAACGCATCCATTGGGGGGCCATGAATTGCAAATCAGTTTGATTCAGCCTGATGACGACTTGCATGAAGCTAGGTACGAAGTGGCACCAAGCATGCATCGTGTCCCTTCTCTGGGGAAATCGAGCAAAAGAGGTCGTGTATCCGATTTCAGTGCGCTTTAAGCGTGGTTGTTGCTAATTTGGGAGGAGGGGGTGCGAGCACTGTCGCTGTGGTGGCCCATTGATGTCCCAATGTCAATTGCACCAGTGTCCACTACAACACTACTAAGACAATGAGCAGAATCAGGTCCACTCTGATCTCTCATTACCTGATTATTTATCAAGCCTTGTCTATCACCTATATACTAGCTAAAACCAGCTTATATACTTATAAATTATCGTTGTCAATAATACATTTCTGTAACGTGTATATGTGTATCTTGGTATGCCCCTAGAGGGATACATAATCAGGATATATATTGTTGGCGATAATGAATTTATCTTGCACACACAAGCAGATAAGACAAATTCTTATCTGGAATGAGGATTAGATCTTCTAGGCAGCAAGATATAAGGGCAGGAAAGCAAGGGAATCAAGTTAGAGATTGATGCAATGACGATTGTGCAGTGGACATTGGAGCAGTTGATAATAGAGCAGTTGACAATAGAGCAGTTGACTGACCGAGTGTCCTAAGGGCCGCCATATAAGTCAATCACCATAAGCTTCCCCGTACCCGTAGCCGTGGAACCCCTCAGTGGTGCCAGCACTGAGGGGTTGAGTTGCCCGGTGATGACTACTCTGCTGTATTCATGGGCAAAACACGATACCCAGCTCCGATATTTCAGCACATCAACCCCGGTCACCAGATGCCTTACTCTATCCCGTTTTAAGACCTCTTTGGCCTCATCGAATCAATCATTCAGCAGGCACTTGCGATCTGCTCGAGCAATAGTTCAGTAGCTCCTCCTCAGCCTACTTCCATCCTTCAAATCCTGATATTTTAGACTTTGTCTTTCGATCCTGCATTTAACAAATCCTCGGCCGTGCACACCAGTCCTTCTAGTCAGTATATTGTGGATTACAGCGCAGACCAGCGGTGCGGCATTTCTGACTGCTCAATCTGATGCGAGAGCACGGATCTGTCAGAAGCTGCTCGTGGTTATCATCAGTTTATTAAAACCTCTGATTAACACCGCGCAGAATGCGGTAGCTTCCCATCCTGACTATCATCACATGCTTACTTCAGATGCCGGGTTTGTTGGTCTCTTCATACCAACTGATATACCAGGACAAGAATCTCACCGGATCGAAGTTGATAATTTAGCCACGTACATGGATCTAGCCAGGGTTGTCTCAGCAAGTGATAGGAAAGCCGCGAGCCTGAATGCGGCTTAGAATTTGGCCCGACGGATTAGGGTTGGCCCTAAGTTGCCGCCAAATCTAGTAGAAAATGATGAAGAATGTCAAACAGCAGCTGGGTGTGGCAGAGACAAGCATAAATTGTCAACAAATTGTTAGAGCAACCACGCCAGATCATTTTCAGAAGAAGAGCGAGCGTAGCGCAGGCGAATATGGTGGCTACTATACATGCAAGACCGCCATCGCGCCATCTGCTATAATAGGCCTATGTTCTTCCTGAATCGCGAATACACATCACTGCTCCAGCCTTTAGGTGGCGAATTATAGCAAGAAGGTTCTTTCGAACGAGCCAACGCCTCACCTCGACGGAAAGGCCTGAGCATTCAATGTACATCAAGTAGCATCTTTGGCTTCTTCTTGCCCTTGATGATCATTCTTGGGGACATTCTTGATCTCGATAACGCGCGAACCGCCCACGATTTGGTCCGGCCACCACCACTCGAGTCTTGAATTGGGATGGGGCATGCCAATGAAATCGTGCAGCATTTGGAGACGTATGGCCAGAGCCTGCGAGACTTTGAAGCCTGCTCCGGTAATGCGACTGAGTGTGCACACGATGAAGTTCTCACGTCATCTGCTCGCTCAGTATCCACAAACGAAACCCGCAGTACTCCAGAGACAGCCTTGCAGACAAAGACGACAAGTCGCATATGACATACATACCATGCCTGCTTTACATACCCTGCTCATTGGCAAATGGAATCCGATGGCTTTGTTAGACGATAATGATCTCTGGATCTCAAGCCAGTCATTTGTGACCGCTACTGGGCATGCGGTAAGCGCAGCAGAAGCAGTGGCCGATATCATCAAGTATGACCCAGACTTGAGCCTCATGCCATACTGCCGCAAGGAAGTTTTTCGCTCTTGCTCTTTGCAGACAAATTGCAAGGAGATGTGAGTCGAGATGTTGTTAAAATCTATGAGACGATCGTTAGAGCACACGAAGCATACGTTGCCACGCTGGACACATAGTCTCAGGTCAGTCCTTGTTGAACCGAAGGGAGATCTTATCGCTGACATGCCGCAGAGGAACTTCAGAAGGGTCATCATATCTGTACTCCAGCAGGTAGGAGGATGTGGCCCGGAAGGGGCTGAGCAGCAACAGTGGAGAAGAGAAGTTCTCGCCCTGTACAGATGGACTGGTAACGGGAGCGGTCTCGCCCTGTGAAGATGCTAGCGTAACTTAGAGGCTTGTTCAGATGCTGACCACACCAGTAATGAGCTAAACCGGTGATGAAAGACTGCGGATCCAAAGTTCCCCGGACTCGCCAAGACTGTCACGGACAAGGGATTATAATGGTGGGGTTTTCGATTCTTACAATGATTTGCTCACCTCTACAAGTCCAAGACGGCCGGCGAGAGTCTAGCCCGCCCCAGATTCACGCTTGTGACGTTTGTGAACTCTCATGTAGAATGGAATTTTGAGGCCTTTTGCATGACGGGAGCAAAATAGAGACGTTTTTCGAACTTTCTTCATTTCTACTTGGACTATGACACAGCCCTAGACCCCTCACAACAGATGCCAGATTGCGTGACTCGGTATCCTGATAAAGTCACCGATGTCCCACTACATCACGCATGTCGCGCGGCGAAACGCAAAGAGGCCGAGTGTCCGTTCTCCAGCTTTGTGGCGCTTTCTCGTATTCGCGAGGTCGACCTCTTGATGCACTACCATGCCTCGTGGCAGGCGCCCTGGCCCAGGTTCAGAGGAAGAAAGGGCCGCTGCACGACGTGAGAAGGTGCGGCTCAATGTTCAAGCGTTTAGAAGACGACAAAAGGGCGTTAAGAATGCTGTTGATGATCCACCTTCCAAACCTGCTTTGCGATGGATTGAGGACCAGAAGTGGCAGAAAGCATACGATGAGCACGAGTCTGGGCAGCCGAAGGACGGAGAGGGTGCAAAAGGTGAATCGAGCCAAAATGCGACGTCTTTTACGGAGTCAAGTTTGACTGCTTCGGACACTACTATTATCTCATCTTCTGCTTCCCTCGATACTTTCAGGACCAAGAATAGGGGAAGCCGTGCCAAGAATGCTACCCCCAAGCTTTTGAGGAGCCCTGATCAGAGGAAACTTGAGGCGCTCTCCTTGCTATCGACCTTCCCCAGCAGGTTTTTACCAGAAAGGATACAGGTCTTGGCCGCGTCTCACATGGAAGATATCAGGACTCCCTGTGCTCTTTGGGTCACGACTGCCTACGGACTAGCAAGAGATAGACCAACTGGACCATTGAACGACATAGTCTTCGCCATCACGACCGCTCTCGCAGGCTTGGAACTGCAACGGGACGACTTGCAAGTCATCTCGCGCCGCTTTTATCAGAGAGGCTTGCACGGCACTAGGACACTATTGGACCCAATTATCCAAAATCAAGCGGGCTTAAATGGTCTCGACATCGGACTGGTCATTTTAGCATGCCACGCAGCGTCGGTATACGAGTTTTACTGCAACCAGTCACTGGCGGACATGAATCGCCACGTCCAAGGCATCGGCATCTTAATTAACCATCAAAGGAAGTTTCCCGGCTTCCCATCCCTCATTGGCGACAGCCTCTTAGAGGAATACCGCTTGATGGAGATTGGGCACTGCTTAATGGACAGGCGATTGTCAACGGTGGCCAAACTTACCCAGGGTGAATTGCCACCTCTCGACATGTTTCCCCGGTCAGGAAAGCCGGCCACCCAGTCTGGACGTGGCATCTTCACTACGCTTCTCGACATAGCAGATTATATTCCCGCTGCAATGGTTCAAGTAGATGCACTGAAGCCTCTTTCACCGTCACCTCAACGCAACCGACAGATCTTGGACTTGGTGCGAACCCTTCTTGCGGCTCAGTCTCATTTTGAAGCATGGTCGAAGTACCTAAAATATAAAACACTTTCGGGCAGCTCGCCCTGCTCCGAAGACAGCATCGAGCTCATCGACAATGAGATTAATGTCAGAAATATTGCCAGCTACGAGTTGGCATGTACGTGGTTGTTCTGTCTTTACTACGAATGCTACGCGCTAATTGAAGCCATCGACGCACTCACTCTCGTCATCAGTAGTACCTCCGTTACCACTACCATTCCTCCAGTCACTGACTCTGGCGGATTGACCGGCAATCTCCAAAATAATCTTTCTTCCACAGCAGCAGCAGCAGCCGTCCCTGGTCTAATGCGCAAAAAGTGTATGATTCTGCGCGCCAAACTTGTCAATACCACCGGAAAACTCGCCCAGTTGATGCAATTCTTTTTCCAACCCGACCAAGGGATCATCGGTCGCTCGCTAGGCTTTTGGGCAATTGAGCCGACTTGGAATGCCCTTGAAATGGAACTAGCACGCCTGCAGACGGATGATCCTGATACAGTAGTGGAACTCAATCTGGATGATGACGATGACGACGACGACGACGACGATGATGATGATATACCAGATGAGTCGGAGCAGGAAAAATCAAGAGAGCGATCAAACGCATGGTCTCGCAAACACGAAGCTAGGAAGCTAACTGTGCAAAAGTATATCGAAATGTGCCGCTCTGTTAGTGATCAAGCGCGAGCGTGTGGAATGCCCTTGATAAGAGATACTATGGACACAGGGATGATAAAACAACCAAGTGGTGAATAAATGGATGAACGAATGACTGAATGATGAATGGTGAATTGAAGAATTGGTACTCACTGTACTCCCGAGTTCCAGAACACAGAATGATTGCGAGCAGCTGTACCATTCACTAAGAGAGAGTCCTTGTGAAACCTTCTGCCAAAAGAGATAGTTCCAAAAGTCGAGAAATTGATGTTTTGCAAAGAAATTCATATCCATCTCCCTTGGCTGTGTCCCCCCTCCTCCTCTTAACCGGGGACCGTGATGATATTGCGCCAGAAAACAAATAGCGTCAAGTTGATTTCTGACTGACTGCAGGAAATCCGTGCATCCATTTTGATGTGTGGCTGTCTGCTTGCTCGACTAATCATCTTTCAGACAGAACAGATACTCTAGCGTGGTATCACACGATAGAGTGGCGATGAGCTGAGAGTGAGCCAAAGGTGAGAGAGATAATCTGATAATGAAGGAAGCTACGAGCTACGAATGAGCAGATAAACAGGCTCCCGCCAAGCCTAATCATGTGATCGTGAGATCGCGCCTGCCAGGCACTAATTAACTAGGTAGTTGCAGGCGGCCAACACCGATATCGGCTGGTATCCCGTGTTTTCTGTCTCCCTCCGCTCATCTCATCCTCCTCCCTGTCGATACCGACCCTACAATCCCTCCGGGCCTGCAGGCCTGATACCTGAGGTTGGCGAGCTTAGTATTTCCAAATCGGGGAACACCAACTTAGCCTTTATCGAGATGTCTCGGCTTTAGAGGTAACTGTCTGCCAAGCCCTGCCCAAGCTCATAGCACAAAACGTACAAGATGCAGACTAGTCCTCATAATTAGGGAATTAGGAAGGTGACTCAGACGCACTATATATCTGGAGGTTATGGTTGCTCTGTTTTCGAACCGAGTCCATATGTACTGCCTTGCGGTGGTTGTGGTTCGAAGGAGTACGACTTTGGCTCATTCCTCTCTCTTCCTCTTCCTGCAAGGCCCTGAAGAGATCCTGAAAGACAGACGAAGCTCTGATGTTCAAGCTTCGTAGATTACTCATCAATCCCTGTGAGAGGGAGTTACATTAGTAAATGTGACATATGTCTGGTGTATATTCTACCTGCCTGTAGCAATCCCCCATTATTCGAATCTAAACATGGCCGTGACCGTGTGGCGGCTGCTATCATCTCTATTTTTAACTTGCACATTGTGTGATTTGCTTACAACAGCTTTGGCAATCGTTTCTAGCATAGTGCAGCCAGTTGTGAATGTGTAATGTGTTGCCAATTACAAGCATAAATATTAAAGTTCTAAGAAAAGTCCCCAGGGGTTGGGAGTAATACTTTCTCAGCCTTTTTAGGCTTCTGGGTGATCCCCAGAGACTCTCCTACAGAATGGCGCACGATCAAATCTTTCATCACATCGAAGGGTATCAAGGAAGTGAACGAAAGAGCTTCTAAGGTTGGTATCTGATTTGGCATTCTGGGTTGCAGGTTCTTCTATGATCCACCTGAGGAGGGTGAAAATTGCGCAGAGCATATGTGGCAGAACTTCCCTTTAGTCGTGTTAGCACATCAAGTTCCCATCCAGGATGTGTATGCCCCTACCAGGTAGCAGCAAATGACATAGATGTTATTCGTGCTTGATTACAGAGGATGGATCTTGTTGCCTCTAGGCAAATCGCCCCGGATGAGGGCAGTTGCCGTGGTGAGTCACGTGCATGGGCCGGAGTTGCAGATTGAGTCCAGGTAGTGAGGTGTATTAAGCTGATGCAGTGGTAAAAAGCAAGCTGCAGCATGAGGACCGAGAAGTTTTTGTCGCCAATCACATATTGGGACCCGAACTTAAGCCATGTCCGTAGGAAGGGTTTTCACCAAGTCATTCCATTCTTGATGAAGGTCTGGAACACTGCTATCTAAGACTTGGCCTGTACATTTCGCACTGTCATTGTCAAGGCTATGTCTGAGTATCTTTGACTCTATCAGTGTTAGCATCGTCCTTTGCTGAAAGACATTCACCTTTCTGGATTTGGCCGAGATTTTTATGCTGCCAAGTCTGTCCAAGGGGTTCTGGATTGGAAGTTGTATGCGATGGCCATTATCCGCCAGAACGAGGTCAAATCCCGTATGGTTGCTGCAGTAGACATCAAGTTCGAATGCTATCCAGAATATGCGCATTCTTTGCTCAGCTTCAATCGCACTCACGCTGCTGTGTGAGTCTTCTTTATGTAGGCCGATGAATTGGATCATCCTGGTTGCGGTAGATATCAGAAGCAGGGTAGTCCTCAAATCAGGAGACCTATGAATATTGCCATAGCTATGATTTCCTGTATGTTCAAAATACTAGGCTCGACCGGTGAGAGTTCGTTATAGGCGAAGAATGCACTCTTGAAAAAGCTCCAGGCGAACTTCGAAATAATCTTCAAATCTTCATTGATAGTTTTTGATCGAATTGTAATACCGAGGACCGCGTTCAAACATGCCGATGAAGTGGGGGCTCCCGATGTATGATTGACAGGGAACTCCCCTCCACAGGTAGTCTTGAAGACTTGTTGATCAAACAGAGGAACCTGGGCGTTGACCTCGGCGAAGAAAAATTCGATCAGGGGTAGAGCTTCCCGTTGAGCTAGCATTGAAATGAAAGGCTGTCTGTAGGGATCCTCATACGATATCGACTTTCTCAAGTTCTCTGTGCTGGTCGTCTCGGGAAAATTAGAGGCCAAGGACTCGGTTGACGCGGTGTCCTAACCAGAGTCTTTAAATCTTGACCTCCGCTTACTGAACAATCATGGACCTTATCGGCTTCCAGGCAAATATAGTCATGTGCTTTGAAAAGGGTCCCATGGCAGTGGTAGCTTGGGAGTGGCAGAGGTTCGGTAGGTATCGTAAGTCGATATGCGGCGAAGTTAACTCATTCTCTTGCGTTGCAATCTTTGTAATTGCGCTTTCCCTTCGTGCAGCAGCTGCTCGAAGGCCTGAATATATTGATCTCTAAGTCACTTTGTTAGTGTTGTGTTGGACAACGAACTTCTTTCCCTTGCCCCGCCCCTTAAGTGTGCCCTATGTGCAGCTGGCATTTTGGCTTGAGCAAGTTGAACAAAGTGGTCGTTGCCAATCGGATTTGATTTATTTAGTCTGACATTGAATACAAGCCCACCAAGTAGGATCATTTAATACTTTGTCACCTGCCTGATGAATACACAATCGCATTATCAGGTTAATACGTTTAGAAGCACCCTTTCCCAAAGTATCTGATGAAAGTAGGCCTTCGTTAGATGCACTCAATAAGTCTCCTACTTTCGATGTCTAGTTGGGTCAATTCGATCCAAAAATGGTCTTGGAATTTGGAGGGAAATGTAGAAGGAAGCAATGACCTGATTCCCCATTATAAATCAGGTTTGATGACACACGTCCAAACACTTTGGGAACTAAACATTCGTGAATACTTTAATGGACGATTTCTAAGGATTCTTTACGGTTATTGCAATCTTTCCCTGTCCACAGACTTCACGAAGGCCTGCCTTGGCGTCGTACCGTGTGTGGCTGGTCAGATCGCCAGGACTAAATAAAATAGGCTTGCGCCGCTGAAACAAGCGGCAAGAGACTGCCGATCTGCCAATTTATTTTCCGTCTCGTCGCAGTCAGGAGGCGCGTTTCCAAGAGCCGAGTAAGTTAAGAAAGGAACCGTTGCAGTTCGTGCCAATACCAAAATAAGGAAACTGGTCTCAGGGAAAGGGGGAGATTGAGGTACCATACTGAGCTTATTATTAGTATTTGAGACACGTGGAAGGTGACGAGTCTTGGCCGTGCTAAAATCAAGAGTTGCGGCCCCTTGCTGGAAGTGGAAATTTGAGCACGAGGCGCGAGGGGGGTGTTGGTTTGGAGGAAAGCATAAACGATAGTGCAGGTAATACAGTAAGTGCTGTGCACATAGACTGAACAAAGATTGTCGTACAGGCCCGAGACGACAACGGGTATTATATTGGCGGGAAGCAGCGGCAGCAGCACGTTTAGCATTCCGTCGGGAAGTGACATGTGCTCGGCACGCCGAATCTTTCCAGGTAATAAGTACAATGCGTCAAACAACCTCAGTGAAAAGAACACATCAATTCTGAGTATATACGTAGTACATATATGACATGAGAAACGAAGATTTTGCACAGAAGAATTGTCGTATAATCATCTCCTCAGTAGTAGCCTTTTCGCTTCCTCTGTCCTTTGTCTGGATATGCCTTTGTATATCTCCTGTGATCGATATGCAACACAACAAACTGTTTGTACTCATAACCGAACTGATACCTGGCTCGAGTCAAGGCCTGGCACCAAAGCCTCCGTCCCCATACTCCAAAATGCCGTAGATGAGATCAGGCGTATAGGTATGTCTGGAGCTGTGAACCCGAGGTGATGCCGTTGCAGCCGCCGTCCGTGGCACTGGAGTCTGAGCCACCACCGTTGGAGGCGTCACAGTTGAGCAGTTCATAATCCAACCAGCAAGAGGTGGCGCCGTCCGTGCAGACAAACACGCAAGTGTCCATGTCTGAGACACAACTGGGGGTGACAATGGTCATGTTGTGGCCGTCCATGTTGACCTCGCGCGAGACATCGACAGTCGAATAGTCTCCACTGAAGGTGTATTCGCCCCAAGTATTGAAGATCTGGCCATCGCTCAAAGTGGTGTCAGAATAGATACCGGACCAGCCGCCAGATGCGCCTTCGGCAAAGGAAATGGTCACGTTCTCGAGATCGTCGAGCGAGTAAGTGATCAGGGCTTGCACAGGGTCCAGTCCGCCAACCCAAGAGCCAGAAACGCCCCAGACGACGAGGATGACGCTTTCGCCAGACTGGTTCTCGAAGACATTCGTGTAGTCGCCATCGTCACCAATCCAAGCATTCGAGGTCGCGGTATAGGAGTTGATGCCAGCCGAGGTTATGCCAAGGTCGGCAAGTCGGGCGATGTCGGTGCTGATGACACCACGTTTAGAGATGCTAGGATTGGTTAGCTTGGAGGGCACCAGCGAAGGAAATATCAAGGATCGCACATTTGGTTTTCAGAGTGGTCGACACGTCTCACATTGTGAAGGTGAGCATGATTGTGAGAGATTGATGTGGCTGTAACGCTGGAAACAGCGGCGGCCAGCACCAAAGCGATTTTTGAGAGCTGCATCGTGGCTTCTGGGGGTTGGTGAAATGTCGGATCTTGGATCAACGTTGATTGAAAGCGCGGAGAGTGTGCTGTCAACACGATCACAGATCGAGTGTAATGATGATTGCTTCAGGGGGGGACGCGAGGGAGTGACTGGGATGGGAAAGGAATGGACGCAAGCGTGCTGGACGGCTGAGCTTAACGGGAAAATGAAGGGACGACGTCTGCAAGAAGCGTCTTGTAAAAGATCTTTGTATGGGGAAAGGAGAGAAGATGCCAGATGCAGGCCGACAAAGCAATGTCCGCTGGCCAGAGCTCCTAAGACCTTGGCTGCATCCACCGCGGCTCTGGCTCCGTGGAGCAGCAAGGTCAACTCGAAGTGAGGTGGACTCACGCACCTACGGCCTGCCGTAGCGCGCGTTAGTCTTTCGCCCATGCAGGGAAGACCTGGATTGGGCTGAAAGAATGCCTCGGGAGTGGACTCGATGATAAGCTTGAAACGAGCTAGCTTCGGCCAATCTCCCAATCTTCACCAATACCAAAGGGCGAAGAGTCAAGTTCCTCGAAGTTTAAAAACTGATTCTGCAAAATACACGTACGTCAGTTGGCCGTGGATGATGAACAGCTTGATTTCCCGGAAGCTGTGAAGTGACGACAACCCAAACACACAAGGTATCAATTTATGTTTAAGTGGTTAAAATTCCGCTTCGCGCCGCTTCGCAGAACCGCCGGTATCAGTGATCAATGGGGGATGGTGGGATACTGGTTGGGAGTGTTTGGACTAGATTCGGGGAATGCCTTGCTCAGTATGCCAGGTACCGCCTGTCACCACTGACAGATGGGCCACTCGTATCTGGTTGGTGTTTTGCGCATTGTGGATAATCATCCAAAATCCTGGTTTTGTGACTCTTCAAAAGCCGGGCCACGCCATCGGCTGCATTGGCAATACACACGAAGATGCAACACGACCGTACTGGCTATTTGGTGAAAGCCGCGCAGTCGGGATTTCTTGTGCAAACTTTTCAGCAACGGTGTTTTCCGTTTGTCCAATGCTGCTGCTCTGTATGCTCAATGTGTGCCCGATCGCTCCTGTGAATCGTGTCCAGTGTAAAACTCTCCTTCCCAGCCACACACATTTTGCACACACATTTGGCTCGAGTATGCAACTTCGACGCTACACGGACCAAGATATCCACGCCACGGACAAACATCGTGGGTGCCATTGTGCTATGACAGGACTCACCAGTAAAAGGAATGTCCGGAAATGGCTAAGGGTTGTCTATGACAGGGCGTGGCTGGCATCAGACCACGAAACTTGCCATGGAATTCATTCACAATAATGAAGCCGCTCCCAAGAGCCTCGATCGAGCGGACAATTGGCAAACTTCCGAGTCGTACCGAGCACACCACAGAACAGGCGGTGACGGCAGTCTCTAGGAAGCTAGTAAAACCGAGAGCACAACCTCTCTTTGACGCGCATGATTGTCGATTGCTGAGCGATGGATCGGCTCGAGTTGACACTTGAGAGCTTCGTAATGGCCGCGCGCATCTAATATCGCAGCAATTGTGAGTATGCCTACAGTGGGGTAGTCGACTGCAGTAGTGTATGTCAGGTCATCAACTGAGTAACCGCGTCCGCGGCCTGGCTCGCCGAGCTCCCGCGTTTTTCTAGTACCTGCAGCGTTGGTGGCGGGGACCTGCGTCTAGTACTGAAGCTGGCCTGTCATTCACTGCCTTCCAAGAAGACATGCATTACAAGTACTGCGCTAGAGAATACGGATGCACTGTCAACAGGGCGCCGTCAATGCTCTCTCCTCTTAACAGTCTTCTGCGCTTTACCGTTCATTGGGAGAAATGGCGAGGTGGATGGATCATCCGCGAAGAGGAAATTGTCTGCATCAAATTAACCGAGCGCTAACCTCGGGGCTACTAATTGCACTCCAGGCCTGCTTCGTCATCACTGAACCACTGCCAAGGTTTTGCTATAACCACTCCTCTAAGCTTTCGTCATCACTGAGCCACTGCCTCGGTTTTGCTATAACCACTGCTCTGAACCAAATCCTTCCCTTGTTCTTTCTACTTGAAGTCTTCAAACTTAACTGACATGCTGGCTGCTCTGGTTGCTCTTCAGCAGCTACACAGCTACAATCTCTGCCAGGGGTGCTGCAAAATAGCCCTCTCTCAGCAGTGAGACCCAGGCCCGGTCACAATGCGTGGCCGCTGTGCAGACAGGAGATGCGTTGGTGCGTAAGTTCACCGTAGGCCAGAAAATATAGCGTCTCCACCGGCAGAGGCATACAAAGGATGCATGTCAGCTAGAAGGAGTCAACATCTCACCAAAGCTGTGTTTGATCGTAGTAACTCATCATCGAATCGTCAAGACCTGTTTATTACTGATTTGTTCTTGGAAGTGGTAATTCTGTGCAGTTTGCACGCCGTCGACAATGCCGCCAGCTATGCCTTGCGCCAGCCAAGAGCCACCGGTGACCAAGGCACTACCAAAAGGGCCACCTCGAAACTTCTGGTACGCTGAAGGGATCTCTGAGCCACGTTCGCCCAGCTCTTTGCCGAGCTTGATGCTATAGGCCAGTGCTCGCTCGGACAGCTGATGTTGTCTCTCATAGAGAAGAATCCAGTTGACGCATGTCACTAAAAGCGGGATCAAAAAGAACAGCATGGCCATCAGGAAGCCGGTTATGTTGGCCACTCCCAATCGTAAGGCATTGCTGCGGACCTTCATCGGCGCTGGCTCTGATATTTGCATCTTCATAAGCTCATCGGTTCTAATCATCTCCTTGGGTATGGTCGCCCGAACTAGTGCCATCTCCTGTGAGGTAAGGTTGGCTGGTATTGATAATACCATGTATCTTGTGGCGTCAAGGTGCAGGCTTCGCACCACGGCCGGGTCCACGTTAGGCTGCTGAGCTGCATTGGTGGCGGAGTTCAATAACTGTATGGCTAGGTGCACTAAGGCCCAGTTAATTCCGCTACAGTCCGTGCTTTGCCCTTGTGATAGTAATGGTAGCGAAGCTGCAGTTCGTGTAAGGTCGGAGCAGTTCACAGGGCTGGGTGGCCGAGAGGAACATGGAGAAGGATCCGCTGTGCTGAATGAGAGTTGACTGGACTGTGAACTCTTGGTTGATGACATTGATGAGCTTCTTCGCAAGGATGCTGCTGCCGCTGTTGAGCGTATCACAGTTGACAATACCGGAATCCTTGACGAAAAGAGCCTGGAGACGACCCCGGATTGTGAGATATTGTTATTAGTAGCCTGTGAGGCATGGCTACACATGTTGCACCTAGGTTTGCCTTTTAACGATTGGCCTTACCCCAGCGGACGAGGGTCCCGGGATTGAGATGATGAGACTTGGTCCGAATATGAAGAGAATGCGAATATACGCTATCCTGCTTGGTTGCTCTACTGTAGGCAAGATTCAGCTGTTTACTTGAAGATGCAACCAACATTCATGTCAGTTTGAATAAATGTTGGGAAGGCCATGTGGGGGTGGCCTGTCGAGTCCATCTTTCACATGCGTGGGGCGCATTCAGATGGATTCGGGCGAGATAGGACCCTATTCCCTGCACAGACCATGTGGCGACCGCCAGGCTTTTGGAAGGTCGACATGATCGGGGAATTTAGGATAGAAATACTTGGGATTCCGTGTGCGGTTCAGGCGAAGGAATTCTTTGGATCTGAACAAGGCGTTCATAGTCACACACTGCTCGAGCATCTACTTAATTACTGTGGCTGAGCTCGTTAGCTAGGTGAGTCTTTAGTTCTATGCTAAAAATTATGCCCATGCATGATGCCCTGGACTATAATGGCGCGTTTGACACAAACGTCGCCACGTGCGGTCGGCCTATCTGCGTACTACAAGTATTGCATACTTGTTTCCATCCATCTTCCCTACCAACGCCTGCGAACGTGTGGCGAAGTGTAGATATAGAATTCCACAGCGGTGCTACGTGAGTAAGACGGCAATAGCAAACATTGATAGACGATATCAGATACCCTTCAGCTTGCTTCGTATTCAACGTACTATGTATGGTTAAAACGCAGCTTCAGTCGCTGAGATAAGAGAGCTTCTGTAAGAGTAAAGAAATGTGGCACTATTGTTACTGTGTACAATTGTATTCATATTATTATCGAGATTACCCTCCATATCACGCCTGCCTTTCATAGAGGCTGCGAGTCGGACAATTAGTACTAACGGCGACTGTATCGAGGACGAACAAGGCACCGAGCTATCAACACGGTGTGTAGAGTTGATGACCAGAGCTATCCTCGGTGTGAAGAGGTAGTTAGCGTCGCAGTCATTGTCCAGATAATTCCCTGGGCCGCTCGCCCCCACTTTCGGATCAACCACGCACAGGTGCCGAGGCGCCCAGAGTGCTGGCGTAGAAAAGCGTGGATCGTGATTGCGTTCTTTCCGCCTTTCCGCCTTTCCACGTGCAGCCTCAATGCGCCTTCTGCCTTCCTTTCGCGCGCAGCAGCTGGTCCTTGATTTGTATGGATAAATCAGCACTCGCACCTGCCCCTTCGCATGCACTGACTGTGTGGCAGCGCCTCCCTCGAGAACTCCTGCCCTGAAGGAATCTACCTGAGCTTGTCACCCAATGATCCTTCTCGCTGGACCGGTGTCTTCTTCGTTCGGTCAGGACCCTACGAGCCTTCTATCCTTCGTTTCGAGATATCCTTCCCACCGGCATATCCGTCACAGTCGCCGTTGATCATCTTTTCTTCTGATATTTTCCACCCGCTTTGCGTGCCATCCACTGTCTATACATTCAGCACAGGTTCTCTCGATGCCGTAGGCACCGTCAGTGCGTCGGACGAGGAGCGTCTGCCGCCGGGAAGTTTTAGTCTCCGGTATGCCTTCCCTGGCTGGTTCGGGAGGCAGGACAGCCGCCGGAGCAACTTTGACGCAGATGCAAGTGGAAGTGAGCCGGGTCTTCTGGACTCTCGTGGCACGACACTAAAAGTGCTACAACATCTGAAAGAAGCATTTGAGGACACCAGACTCCTCGATTCACTGCCACTAGAAGCTGTAGGCAATGCTAGTGCCTGGCATGCGTGGCGGTCTCACCGTGGGCTAACACAAACACCGATCCACAGACACAGTCCTGGGAGGGATGCTAGTCAGACGCAGCTTGCATCTCCGCGTCATCCAGGTCAGTGGAACTGGGAGGGAGTGTGGGAATCTCGCGTTCGAGATGGCATCGAGGCGTGTACTAGTGATGCCACACTCTTCACTGTTCCTGGGGCTCTTAAATTTTCGAAGCTCGAGGATGAAGACTTCAGTAGCGCCAAGAGAGAGATGCTCTCCATTGTATAACCAGTTACGTGGAAAACGAGGTACGACGTAGTCATGACTCATGGGCGTCGACATTCTGTGTCCTCCAATCATGGCTTATGGTAAGCTAAGGCCTTTCGACACTTAGTGGAAGAGGAAAGAATGCCAATACCAAACTTCACCGCCCTATCAGCATGCCGTTGTAGCTTATGCTCACTTGACTTCTCTGTCCATGATTAGAAATGCCATTGAGGTCAGCAAGAGTAACCGCGCTCCAGGACGAAGAAACCAAACTCGTTCCAGCTACAGTAGCCAAATGTTGTGCGAGCCTGACCTTTGCCAGAACGGGGAGTATCTTCCAGGCTCCTCTGGCTGGAAATACCACGGCTGAAAGGGCATGTCAATCACAAGCATCCAATCATACTGTGCATCGCGTACGGCACCCCACGCGAAGCCCCCCTCCTAGTGTCCGCTTTTCTTGGCGATTGGTCAGGATTTTCGATCGGCTTCTGGAAGGTGGCGTAGACGATGCGATAATGTGGGTTAAGTCTACGAATTTGCGCACGTTTGTCAGCAATTGTGTGTGAGATCACTCAAACTTCTCCGCCTCTACGCTCAATCCGGCAATTTTGTGTCAAGTCAAGGGCGTGCTTTTGGACGATTGGGAGTCATCGCTCTCACACCGTGTTCGGCATGTCTCCAATGCCATCAAAGGGAACGCCTTGATGCTTCATAGACCTTCTTAACACCTCCCTCCTTCTCATATCTATTGCATCCTCTTATCCCCTCCACGACGACCCCCCTCCCCCCCCAGGAGCGGGCCGCTGAGTTGGAAATGGAGTACTTCAACTTTGAGGATGCCTCTCACGTTATCCCTCCACTGGATCTTGACAATCCGTCCTCGCTCCAGGCGCCTATCCATCAGGACAATGCAGATGACTCTTTCGGCTCTTTCTTCCCCAATAAGCCTCAAGAGCAACCACCATTTGATCCAGCTCTCCCGGCACCGGCGCCAGGGCCTATGAAGCTGAAGTTGATGAACAACATCGAGATTGAAGTCATCCCCCAGCCTGATGATGCCAACCTCGACTATCCAATGTTTAGAGCCAAGGAACCTTGTGACCTTTGTGCTCGTATGGGATTAGACTGCTTCCTGGCTAAAAGAGGCACTATGATTACCGGTTGTACCTGCTGCATCTCATTGTATAAAGATTGCAGTTTCACCCACCCCAAGATCCCAAAGGGCTACGTCAGCACATTTCCAGGCATCAGTGAAGATCGCGTGTGGACCGACTTCTCAAGAGAGCAAAGGAAGTCGCTAAAGTCTTTCGACGAGGCTCGTGGGCGCAAGGCCGGAGCTCGCTTCCCGCGAGATGCAGTCAAGATCCTCAAACAATGGCTTGCTGAACACTCTGACCACCCCTATCCGAACGAGCGTGAGAAGGACGAGCTTAAACAACTAACCGGCCTCAAACGTAGTCAGATATCAAACTGGCTTGCCAACGCCCGGCGCCGAGGAAAAGTTCGCCCCCCCTCTTGCTCTTCGTCGCCGATTCTTGGTGCCATTGACATCCCAGGGTCGGAGAATTCGATGGCAGATCTGGACCCCCTAGATAGATGGAAGATTTCCCCTCCTGAAAACGAGCCGGCTAGCATGACTGCTATTGCTAGAGCCGTCGTCACGGCGACGCCAATGCCTACAGCTGCTAGACCTTCATCCCCGTCATCCCGTGGCTACTCACGAGCCAGCTCTCGCAAGAGAGGTTCTTCTGAGACCTCATCCGGTGGCTTTTCCAAATTCCGTGCACCGTCAGTGTCCTCATTCGAAACGAGGGACAGTACGAACTCGGTGGACACACTCAACTCTTCCCGTTCCACGCAATCGAAGCGCTCCTACATTTCTGCACACGACCGTCGTCGTCGCAGGCGCGCACCAATGACGCAACGCGCTGCAGCACAGCAAGCTAAAAGCCGCTCAGTTCGAATCTTTCAATGTACTTTCTGTACCGACACGTTCCCAGCCAAATACGACTGGCAGCGGCATGAGAAATCTCTCCATCTTGCACTGGAAAGATGGGTCTGCTGTCCAGACGGTGGAGTTACACCCTCGTCGACATCAGGAGCGAGCCAATGTGCCTTCTGTCAACAGCCAAATCCGACCGCTGAGCATCTTGAAGAACACAATTTTGGAGCATGCCATGACAAGACGTTGCAGGAGCGAACTTTCTACCGCAAGGACCACCTACGACAGCATCTGAAGCTTATGCACGGTTGCAAGTATGAGTCGCACATGGAAGGATGGAAGAGCACGACCAACGAAATCAAGAGCTCCTGTGGCTTCTGTCCAAGCCGATTCACAACGTGGAGTCAGCGGGCCGATCATCTCGCTGCACACTTCCGCAACGGCGCTGATATGGGCACGTGGGTGAATGGATGGGGCTTCGAGCCACATATTGAACGGCGTGTCGAGAACGCAATACCTCCATATCTAATCGGACACGAGCGCCGCACAATGGAGCCATACGTCGCACGATTCCTCAACGATGGTCAAACCTCGGCCACTGCTAGAGGAAACAGGAACTCAATTGGCAAAGCCAACACCCCGTCCTCCGGCTCAAATTCTGGCCTGACTCGCGGTCTTAGTGTCGACGATAGCGACTTAGATGGCGACTATGACATCGGTGAACTCGATCAAATGACCAAGGACAGCAACTGTTGGGGCCGCCTGGAACAGGAACTTGGCAAATTTGTTGCGCAGCATAAACTTGGCGGGACGATCCCCAGCAACCACCAGATCCAGGATGCCGCGAGGATGATCATCTATGAGGATGATGACCCATGGAATTGGACGTGCGCGGATAATGCGCAGTGGCTAGATACCTTCAAGTATCAGCAAGGAATCGGCGGGTTGACCCAGAGCATGGGCATTACTTCCCCTGGCCCCAATGGCAGCGCTGATCTCAGGCTTCCTGGTGAGACTGGATCGTCCACAGCGTGGACCAAGACTTTGGCCGAGGTGCCCGTGCTGCCACCATATGTTATTCCCGGTGGTAATAAACAGGCTGGCGGGAAGGGCAAAAGTAATGCAAATGTTTCAACGACTTCTGCTACTAGTGGGAAGCAGGGTGGTGGTGCATCAGGAGCGGGCATGAAAAGGTGTACTCCCCACAATCAAGACACGCATATCAACTTGTTCAATCACGGCCCCAACAACACCAGCAACGACATGGATTTGGATTTTGAGGGCATTGACTTCTCAGCTCTCGACCTAGGTATGATAGGTGACGGTGAATTGGGCTTGGGCACTCCTGGAACTTGGATTGAGCACGGACATGGGCACCCTATAGCTATGGCAAACACCAGTGGTGCTGAAGGATATGCGCCAATCTCCACTCAAGTGCAAGATTTTGCCGGTGACTTTGGGATGGAGCATGATATGGGTGTCGGACTTGACCTTGGAGTGGCATCAGAAATGCAACCGGGGCTGGGCACAACAACTAATGTATACATGAGCCAAGAGGAATTGGCGCAGCTAGCTAACTACAGCTCGGGATTTGCGAGCCCACGATCATGAATGGTGATATATATGGGTGCTTAACAAAACAGTGAGCAATCCATCATGCATGATGGGAAGATAGGTATATAAAAACCCGCTGATTTTGTCGCCTGAGCATTGGGGTAGAAAGAACAACAAACAAACAAAGCATTCAATAAAAAAAGGAAAACCAAAGGCGGTTGGTTGGTTTTATGTCAAAAAGAGGATACGATTAATGCGAAGCAAAATGTTTTGAATCCCTCTCTATTCATTCACCCTTGTTTCTTTTTTTTCTGAGTTACCTGGAATTTTTTGTCTAACTTCCAGATCGGATCCCCGTCATCGGTGAACTCTGCCCACTCGAAATAGCCGCAGCCCTTGCTGTCGGTTGGGAATTCAGCCTTTGCATGTTTCCCACTAGGGCTTGTGGTCAATTGAGTGGTAGTAGTGGTGGTGGGCGCGGCTACCGTAGCTCTTGCACCCACCTGGCACATCCACATGTACCTGCCCCGGGTCTCCTTGCGCTTCTGCACGCATTTTAGAACTGTCGGGACCCCACATCTACACCATGGCGTGTACTTGGGGCTGAATTCTTCTCTGTACCATCGGTAGGTGATGTTGAGACGTTTATTGCCCGCGATGGGGTGCGGGTCAATGGAAAGAGCGGGGGCGATGGAATGTTTCCACTCCTCTTGCATTTCAGCGTGCATGACAAGGAGTGAGTTGTGGGGCAGGTGGATCGAGATCTGTCCTTGAATATCTGCTTGAGTTCGAGGAGAGGGTTGAGCTGAGTCGGGAAAGGGGGAGGGAGAGTCGATTTCCAGTGGCGGAACAATGCGTCGTACCCGGAATTCTCGAGCAACTCCGATTGACAATGATCCGATGACTGCGCGAGGGCCAAGGTAGGAGAGCTGATCGGAGTGGTAGCCGACGCATTGCTGGGGCCCGTCGTAGCAGTTGACAAATGCCGCTGTCGGTCTCCATTCCTTGGGGCTCTGGAAGCGCAGCTTCTTGCCGTCTGGATAATGAGTCGAGATGCGCTTGGCGATCTCTTCATTCACGGCCTCACGCACAAGCTCCGACACTTTCCGCATCACGGGCAGCAGTTCCCGAATATCGTCCACGGTGGAACCATTGTACAGATAGTCCGACTGCTGGCGAATGCGTTCCGCGCGATCGGCAACATAGAAGCAAGCTGTATGCGGAGATTGAACAATGTTGTCGAAGAGCCTGAAGGTAGCTGACGTGTACGATGCGACTTCTGGTAGGAGCTCTTCCAACAGGTCATTCGCAAGCGAAGCCGGTAAGAAGTTGTGGATGATACTGCATGGAGTGTGGGCAGCAATGTCTTCTGGAGAGTAAAGATGAAGCGTTTTGCCCTTCTTCGTCAGTGAGTTGCTTGCAGGACCTACTTTTGGACCAGCAAATGGTAGTGCACTTTGGTAGCCTATAGTGGCGGCTTGTCTCTTCTTGCGGGGAGATGGAGCGTCTGGCGGCTCGCTGGAGAGCATCTCGAGGACTCCTTCGACTGAGCCATTGCTGTCCAGAAGCAGCTCCAGCAGGTCATTTGGAGATCTATGAGGATGAAGAGATAAAATAATAGCAATTTTCACGTCTGTTGATTCTTCTTCGACTGTGTTCGCAGACTCACTTTCCGTGGACAATGTTGCAGCCTCTGGCGCCCTCGACGATGAGGAGAGGCGGGGCCGCTTCCTGCGTGAGATGAAAGCCTCCATATCGAGTCAGAACCAGTCGCCCGGTGAGACCCTCTGCTCGGTACCATGTCGGAGACAGATTATGGTCGTGGCAGAAAAGCAAAGAGGCGTAGCTACTAATAGGGTGACTAATTCAAGTATACGCGCGCTGCCAAGCTGCCAATGACGTCTGAGGGTCGGCGAGCCGGTATCCATTTCGATCCCACTGCCACGCGGTGATCAGCGAAAGACCAAACAAGATTAATCAAGGCATTCCTCCGTCGGCCAGGGATCGCTTAATCGTCACCTCTATGGTGTGGCGTGGCCTTCTAACAGCCTCGTTAGCCTCATAATCTAGAGCGTCCCTTCCACTCCACTCTACGTTGGCAGCATCCATCTCGTTGGCAAAGCGTCGTCGCCCATTTCTACGGCCTTGGTTGCCCTCTGCCACAGCCTAACTAGTGCTACGTTGTATATGGCATGGATACTGAAGAATCTGCTTCCTACGCTTCGTCCAGGTGTTAGACCTAGAACGCCAGTAGGCTGGAGAGCCCTACAACTCCAAAAATGCAGGTAATATTACCACTCTCATGCCAAGATTCAGGTGTCCCAATATATATATATGCGTGTCATTCATGGCACACTTCCATTTGATAGCGAACACCATACAGCCATCTTTCTCGTTGAAGAGTCTTATAAGGTGCATTTAATCCTGCACAGTGCCATTGTAGTGTCATGAATGACACACATATATATATCGGAATGCCTGAATCATGCCCGAGAAAGGCATAATTCCCCGTCTTTTCGAGGTAGGGCCTTCTGACTCTACTGATATTCCAAAGCTTGACATGTGGTCTGCATGTTTGCCTGGGTAGGAATTTCGAACGTGATATCACCTGCTGCTCGAAGTTGGGGGACCTGGACCACTGACCGTGATCTAATGACACTCTACCATGGTCGGCTAGGGTGAAGCCAAGTACAGGCATCACCTTGAAGGAATGATCAGCTCTAGGCAAGAAAACGAAAGGGTGAATTCACAGCTGAGGTTTGGAAAGTTTGATGTTAATAGCTATGGTATGTACAGTACTTTTCAAGCTAAATGAGTGGTTATTTAAGTCTAACTCGAGACCCTTTTTGTCCTCTGCAACGACTGGCTAGTCAACTTCGAAGAAGTCTGGACAGATGATGGGGAGATCCTGAGAATTGCCAGGAGGCGGAGAAGGTAATAGACCCTGGCATTTCATGATAGCATCGACAACAATGATCATGGTAACAACAACACTTCCTCCAATTTGAAAGTCGGAACATTGCGAAGGCCTCTGCCTCGTTCACTACAAATGCTTTTCAGATATCAGTATGTTGCAAGTAGTCTACTTCGACAGTCCCATATCTCCGATTGTTATAAATCAAAACAAACTCTCTCTTGGCTGAATAGTAGGTCATCTCGATGTCAAACTTGATGTGATAGTATGTCTGGTTGTTCAGACCAGCTAATCGCGGGAATTCGGTCTCGGGAATACTTCTGAAGTCTGCCGTGACTTCAGCAAGTTGATACGCCGGAGCTATCGGATACACTGGAGCATTATCTTCGGCACATTCGTAGATTTGGGTTGTGATAGTGGTCGGTCGACCTTCAGAAACTGGTTTCTCCCAGATATGTTCGTATTTCGTAGGAGTTGACTCCATAATGATGTCGCCTTTTCGAATCAGCCAATCTACCACTTTGACCTGAGACCCACTTTCAAAATAAGCGTTGAACTCTCGTCGACTTTTGTTATGAATCCCCTCCTTGTACTCCACAGCTACGAGTGTCCCACAATGCTTGCGCGCAGCACGCGAAACGATTTTGGGGGTATTTGCGTTGTTCGTCACGTCGTCCAAAAGTCGAAGCAAGGCTCCCTCGACAACGGAGGTCTGACTGTTGGTGGGATTAGAATTGATAGTGTTAAGAGCATCGATGCTACTTACGGCTTCATGCTTTCTTTCACCGTGATAGTCGGATCCAAAACCTCTTCCAGTCGTTCTCTCAAGTATCCGTTCTGACCAAAGCCGCCGACCATGAGTACCTGTTTGGTCGCTCGCTGGTGTTTGAGCTGTACCCGTCGAACTTGGTCTTGCACCAGTGCGATGACTTCTACCACAACAGGCTCAAAGATGTTGTTCATCATCTCCTCCTTACTGAATTGGATTTGACTTCTTAGATTTGATCGCTCATTTGGCAGTGGCTGAAGCCCAGGTATCCGAAAAACAAAGGGCCCGTTAACGTCCTTTTGAAAATTTCTCTTGACGGTGCGCTCAAATTTCTGAATGGCTGCTACAACACCCTCCTCGTCCCAGCCTGAGCGGAGATGCAACTTGTCTCGCAGACGTCGCTCGAAAATCCGGTCCAAGAAGATACTTCCGCATGCCTTGCCAGATCCGGGTGTAGCCTCCTGTAATTTAAGCGGAGATACCGAGTCGACGAGGTAAGAGATCAAGTCAACAGTTCTGCAACACCAATATGGTCAGTGTCTGTCTGATGTTCAGAGATTTAGAACGCAAACGAACCCTCCGCCAGCATCACAAACAATGAATATATCTCCTTGTTGAAGACTGCGATTCCTGCCGCGAGAGCTAAGGTCACATAGTGCCGCTGCTTCGGGCTCCGTGATCATGTGGATACAATCTTTGGAGCCCATACCCGCATTCTGGGCGAAGGTGAGTGTATCTTCGCGAGCCTTCTGGGACCAAACTGCCGGGACCGTAAGAATGTACTCCCGCGGCGCTTGCGCAGCAACGGGCGGCAGCTTCCTGCTGAGTACAACGTCGAGATGCTTTCGGAGTGCAGAGAGATAATCAGTTACCAGTTGCGCCAGACTGGCGGTTTGATATGTTGAGGGTAGTGGTATCGTGCTGGGGAAATTGCTCGCCAGCTGTGAATTTCCGCCCTGACGGGTTGGATCAAGCTTGAGCTTGAACCACTCATGTCTCGCTTCTGTTTCATCGACTTGACATCCCCATCGATAGTCAGAGAGATTGTTGTGGACGTAAGCTAAGAGACTGTTTCATTTGAATGACCTTTCAGCATAGCCACAGTTGCAGATCAGCGGAAGATGCATACGTAGGCACTTTTTCATCTGTATAGGCTCGGTTTGGCCACGTGTCGACAACATACTTATCAGTCGGCTAAGAACGGTGAGCGGCCTGCGGTCTCGGCTGAGGCAAGGGAAAAGACGACTTACATCTCTTGTGTGCAGCCAGGCGATGCCTGAAAAAGTCGTACCTAGGTTACAGTGAGCCGGAAGTCAGTATTCGTAGGAAGGTACAGCTTACCGAAGTCTATTGCAACTAATATCTTACTGCGGGTCGCCGTAGTTGGGCCTCTCCCTTTTGGTCGGGTCAGAAGCGATGCCATGGTCAAAATCTAAGCAAGATGTCAATCAACCTTAGATGCTTCCACAGGTAATGTTCAGACCTTCACTATACGACTTTTCCAACCTCACGGGATAGCGAGTCATATCAGCCTTAATGTATCCTGTGAGGACTGGACATATCTAGTCATCATGATTGGAAGGCCTGAATCTTGGCCTGAGAGTGGCAATGTTCCCTACCTTTTTGGAGTCATAGGGCTCTCTAGCCTACTGGCGTTCTAGGCATAACAGCATAGCGAGCACAAGTACCTTGACTAGCGCTGCCTACCAACCCCTGATGCCGGTTCACCGGTCTGGAAAGTTTGCCTATCTGGTAAGTGACAGGGCCTTTGGTCTACAACGGGCTGTGTAAGGAGAGCTGATGACACAGCCCAAAGCGGGGAAGCCACGCCGCCATGTCCGGTTTGGGCTTTTGGCTCTAGGCTGTGCACATTGTAGCACTCGATCAAAAGGCCTGCTGATAACTCATCGTACGAAGAGCAGGCTGCCACGAGCTCTAGGCTCTTTATCAGACGGTCGGTCTGATTAATGCTCATACGACAGCGATGACTGCTTCACGTGCTCGCGTCGATTTTCAAGCAGAGATTCAAAGTCTGAGAGAGGAGAATGAGAGACTTCGTTTAGAACTCGAAGGCGCCGAGACGACGGCAGGCCGAAGGAACAAGATGACTGATGCAGCTATCATCCAAAAGTTTAATAACATCTGCGACGATATGGAGCAGTGGATCAATGCCATCCTAGCCGATACTCCGCCCACAAAGTCCACCAGGAGGACTAGTCCAAGGCGAATAACCACAACTCCTGTGCTTGACAACTTGTACCCGAAGGGTCTGTTACCTCCCGAGTTGGACAATGCAGACAATCTGGAATACCTTCAATTGACTTTAGTGCTCACGAAGTTTCTGATGGACGAAGTCTTCGACCTCCCATACCCCCTAGGTCTGTGCACAACACAAAGCAATCGCCTGCTTGATGTTGAGCAGATCATGGGTGAGCTTGGTAACGGTAAGTACCAAAGTTTGGGGTAACGAACTGCCTTTGGATAATGACTAATGATATCCTATAGATCAACCTACAATCATCACGTGGAGGTTAGAAACTGTCACGGCTTTGATGTCACAACAATCTTTCGAGCGACATCACCAAGAGGAGATTCAGAGGCTCCTTCGAAAAGCTGAGACGGTGCTTCAGCCCTGGATGCCAACTCCTCACACCTTCGCAGACAATGAGCCTCAATTCAAACGAAATCTCCTAGAATCTGCTATTCAGATCCATCAGGCGATCAAGACCTCTCCTGATAGATATGAGATCTTCAAACCCAGGATTAAAGTCCTTCCAACACCTTTCTCAAAAGAGCTGCATGGATTATTCCAGCTGATTGACATAGACACATGGCAGAAGACTGATGAGCAAAATATTCAGACAATACTCTGTCCTCTGTTTCCTGGCATTGATCGAGTGCCTGCCGACTTAGAGGGCATAGAGTTGGTGAAGCCAGTGCTGGTCGCGTCCAAGTCTTTAACAGCAACCAGATCTCTACAAAGGGCAGGAACCGAAAACTTCTCTGCCATGTCCGGCAAATCCGAGAGGTCGAGGGAACGAGTCATGAGACGTCATCACTCGGATATGGAGCATGCGAGCGGACAGCAGAAAGATGTGAAGAGACGTACAGGACGGGGCGTGAGTATACTAAGTTATTTTAGTGGACGGGAAGCCTAAGAGAGGTAGAGTGCGCCATTGAAAAACGATCAGCAAAAACATCAGTGTTTATGAATTCGTCCATTTAAATGAGCTATCTACATTGAAGACGCCAACCTCTCATCTCAGAATGTCGCGCATTGGGAAACACTGTCCTTGGACTAGACAATACAATCCCCTTGCTCCTCCCACAGCCCCCTCGTCACCTTCTACCAGCATGCACATTTCCGCCACCTCCAGGTCTGTGCACATGTCCTCCTCCACCAGGTCTATGAATGTTTCCCCCGCCCCCAGGCCTGTGCACATTTCCTCCTCCATCAGGTCTATGGATGTTTCCCCCGCCTCCAGGCCTGTGGATGTTTCCTCCGCCATCGGGTCTATGGACGTTTCCACTCGCGGCTGATCCAAGACTATTTCCTCCAGAACCGTCGGAGAGAACAGTTGGTGGATTCTCGGGGTCTTTGCCTCCGTCTCCAGGAAGGGCTATCTGTCGCTGAATAGTCCAGACAATGATAGCGAAGACACTGAAGAACACGAAGAGAAGCACAATGATGGCGATAACATAGTTGCGTTGGACCATGGAGGCTGCAACAGGGTGGTTGATCAGCGCAGCTAGCCGGGTTGCAGGGAGAGCAAAACAGATCGTTGCGCATCCGGTTTGGTCGTAGGGTTTCGAATCCAGTAGCTAAGGTGGGAGACTGTTGTTAGAGAAGACGTTGGATATTTGGCAGTAGCGATAAAGAGGGACAGCTGCTGGGAAGCTATTGCACGCGATCACAATACCACTTTCGCTGCTGTGGTAAGAATGCTGCTCCAACAAGAACGTAGAAAATCAGCCACTGTACGTAGGAATACAGACACAGGAAGCACATCTCATATTCATAGCAAGGTGCATTCGCAGGTGCTGTTGCTTGTCAAGCCACCGCCGACCGAATCGAGCTTGCACAACAACAGTGGTTGCCACAGCGGGAGCGGCTAGCTTATCTGAGCATGTCGTGAAGTGGCGCTGTCTGCCCGGCTGCTCGAACGGCACGGCATCAGCTTGAAGTAAACACAAACAGTAGGAATTACAGCGTAGCCAATGCGACGCGAGGAATCCCTGCTCCCTCTTGCATTCCTCCCACCGACAACAGCGAATGATGCGGCAAAGCTCATCTCAGTAAGGCTGAAGGTGGCATGATCCCCGCAAAAGTGGCTTGGACCTTTGGGCCTTCATCGACATGACCGCTGGTCCCGAGAGGCCTGACCGTCGCGAATCCTTCCTCTGACGCAGTTTCGCTGCCTGTGTGATAGGACTGCCAGGAAAGGCCAGTGACGCAGTTTTAACCCGTCTTGGCAGAGGGCTGCCCTGAGAGCCACATGAGATCCACATGAGATCTGCAAGAGGCTTCTGCTGATGGCGGATGGCCAAAAGGACGAGCAGATGAACGGAATCTGCTGATTGAAGTGATTGATTGATCGTCAACTACGAGCTACGGATGAGCAGATAAAATAGGCTATCACCAAGCCCAGCTGCTCTCATCGCTCCTTCCTCTGTGACACTTCTGGAATCAGTTTGCATCCAGATTACCGACCAGAAAACTTCTTACGAGAGTGAAAATCCATTCATTCATACATATGTTGCTGTCACATCACTAAGCTGCCCACACTTCAACACACGGTAAAGCTACCGTCTGGCTCAATTCTCTGCGTGGACGTGAAAGACTTAAAAGCCGCCCTAGATATTCAAAAAAATGGAATGTTGACCCTACGAGACCAGTCGACGTTCGAATTGTCGGACTCGATCCGGTCAATGCAAGTGCCAAACACACGATCCCAAAGGCGAGTCTGCTTGCCATAATTGTGGCTCTTTTTCCAGCCGAATCGATGGTGCAAATCATGGTCTTCAATGACTAGCTCACAATTGAACAGCCGCAGTATTGGTGATGCTGTGCTCGGGGCAGTAGCGAATATCCGAAGACCACTGTGTCCGAATGCTTCCGTGAAGATAAGGTACTCGTGACAGACCCACCAGTCATGAAAACCCATGGGAAGTCCCATAACTCTGAGCACCGCAAACGTGAGGATTGGGATGATCGCCATCTCAATCATCTCTTGCTGCCAGTCAGCATAGGCGGAGAGCATGGCGTTAGGGTGCTTTGTGAGATGGTGGGTGCGGTGGTACTTCCAGAGAGCATTGATTTCGTGGCAAGCACGATGATAGGTGTAGAACCAGAAATCGAGGACGACTGAGTATAGGCCAATCTCCAACGGAAGCCACCAGGTTAGCGTAGGAACACCACTGTTTGCGGCCAGGGCCACGGTCATTAAAGGTCGTATGGCAGTGGTCATCTGCACCGAGAGGAATGCTTTTGCGACCCCATTATCAGGAACTTGATCACGGGGGGCTTTGTCTCCATCAAAAAATCCGTACTGGTGACCAAGCTTTCGGAGTATGTTGACTTCATGAATGGCATTGATTCGCATTGCGTAGAGGTAGAGGAAGAAAACAGCCAGAGGACCCATGGCGTGGCCTGTATAGGTGGTATAGACATATTGAAGCAGTATCGGCCACGCGGCGTGGGCCAGGATCCACACGTGGGCAGCCCATTCATTAGAAACTGGGACTCTTGTTGATTTGTCGAAGACAGGAACCTCTTTGTCTAGATCGTTGGGATACGCACCCAGGAAATCGATGGCGTAGTGAGGAAACCACCACATAGCGCGATTGGTGCGCCAGGTAGACTTCATAGAGTCTTTGAGGTTAACTGGAGGAGGGCTCATTGTGCCGTGTACTCGGATGTTCCTTTTTTGGATGTTTACTTAAATGTGACATAGTGCACTACAAAGAGACTGGGTGTTTTTATAACTCGAAGCGGAATATGAAGCATGTGCATTCGTTAGTCCTCGGTTTCAGACAGCAAGGACGTCATCACCTGACACACCTAACCTTATTTTACCCACTTTAGGCTCAGAATTGCCTCTCTACTGACGATAGTGCCTAGACCATCCCCCTTTTCACCGCCGTCTTTCAATAGAGAGGAACAGCAACACGTTATTTAATGCTTGCATTCAGTAACTTGGCTATAGCATACATCTCCCGCGCATCCCGGAGCAAACATAGACCGCCCCCTTTTAGGCCTTCCTTGTTTGGATGAGAGCAGGGATAAGTCAGGGACAGCGTACCAGAATCTCAGAAGCCACTAAACAAAAGCCCTGACTAGTACTCGCCAAACGAATGATAAAAAGCAAACTGGCATTAATCCCGGTATGAAAATCGGGGTCTATGAGGGGTACCCTGACCGCTAAAGTTCAGTGCCCAATAACTTTCCCAAACCGCACATCGCGACGCATGGCGCCAATCAACGGCCTGTATTTTTCAGGCATTGATCTATCGTGCGGGGCATTTTGACATCGGGAGAAGATTGCCGTCACGTGCAAAGACTATGCCAAGACCGCCGTCACATGTCCCGCACCGGCTGTGGAATGTCCGGCGTTGTTGTTCCTTCGTTGTTAGCGGCAGCTCCGAGCGAAATGATGAAGACACATCAGGTAGTTTAGGCATGGAGGGTTTGGAAAGTGTTTTGGAGAGAGACTGTCGAGGCAGAATACAACGCCGGCACAATGCTTGAGTTTAGGACCCAGGGCTTCCAGGGCTATGCCGTGAAGTACTCTCCCTTCTTTGACGACACGCTTTGTGTCGCGAGTAGTGCAAACTTTGGCCTCGTTGGAAATGGTCGTCTCTACGTTCTCAAGCTGACGCCTCAGGGAATTCAACTAGCAAAGTGGTATGTGAGCACACGAGACGAGGCTCTCCATACGCACGATAGATACACCGGCTAACTGTGCGATCCATTCTGAATAGGTATCCAACTCAGGACGCGCTATACGACCTGACTTTCTCAGAGACTCATTCTGCCCATGTACTCACGTCGTCGGGCGATGGCTCGCTGAAACTATATGATACTTCCCTTCAACCAGAATTCCCCATCGCCACTTTCCAGGAGCACAGCCGCGAAGCCTTCTCCTGTAGCTGGAATCTCACGTCCAAGGCCACATTCGCCTCCTCGTCATGGGATGGTACAGTAAAGATATGGAACCCGGAAAGACAGCAGTCACTCCTGACACTGCCCACCCATTCCTGCACTTACTCAACCCAGTGGTCCCCACATACCGATGGTATGTTGAGCGCTGTTTGCTCGGACAGCCACATGCGAATATGGGACTTGAGAACGCCCGCAAGCGCGAACAATCATCTGGCGCTGCAGATACCCATCCACTCGCCTCCACTAGCACATGGTAACGGGACCAGCAAGCTTCAGCCTACGTTCCCGCCCGCCGAAGCATTGACACATGATTGGAACAAGTATCGTGGCACAGTGGTTGCGACTGGCGGAGTGGACCGTATCATTCGCACATTTGACATCAGACAGCCGAAAGGCCCACTTCAGCTGCTGCAAGGGCACACCTATGCTGTGCGAAAGCTGGCATGGAGTCCACATCTCCCAGACCTTCTGCTATCTGCGAGCTATGACATGACTTGTCGCGTTTGGAGTGATGGCGGCGAAGCGGCTGGCGGATCTGCGCGAGAGCTTGGCCAAATGGGTGTTCATACCGAATTCGCCACAGGGGTTGATTGGTGCTTGTTTGGGAGCGAAGGCTGGGCCGCATCATGCGGATGGGATTCGCTCGTGTGTGTCTGGGATGTCAGGCAGTTTATGAGATGAAGATACACCTTTCCTTTTCTATACTGAAGATACTTGCTCACTTTCGCCAACTGCTATGCTACCCTTCTTCAGGCTAGACCGAACACCCGAACTTTTCCATGATGCAAGAGCTATGATCACAAATCAAGTGTCTGGGAAGCTAAAAGCGGATCTGCAGCCGCGAACTTCGAGCACATACATGGAAGTAAGAGAGCGAGAGAGCACAGCGGGCTAACGGCGGACCCGTAGGCACTACCCTTGTCGCTCCTGCCGTCCTAGGAAGATTTACAAGGGGCAACAGCGCTGATTATATATGCATCTAATGATTATCATAACCAGAGTTCGATGGGAATCCCCCAAAAAGACTAAGAGTACTCCCAATTCTTTGGATACCACTTGGAACTTGGAGTATTTATGCTTGTGTCACACGGCACACCGTGACAATGATACAAAGGATTGCAAGAAATTCCATACACACGCGTCATTCTATATTGGCCTACAACCCCCAGCAATCATTGTTCTATCCTTCCATGGATATATGCTCGCAGCACTCTTCATTCTTCTTCTCTCACCCTTCCCCTACCTTTGCCTACCCACATGTCAATCAACCTTGGCATCTGAGTTCACAGCATCATCTGACCCGCCCTACGGGCCGGCATGTCTAACTCTGTCACATGCTGGTCAATTTCACTAGTCCATCATGAAGTACCACATGACCTCTTTCCCATGAAGTACAATTATTTTCACAGCATAAACGGCGGGCCGACTATCCGATTACACTCCCTAACCATCTCCTCCATCATATCCTCTTCCACATCATCACATGTCCTCCCTTTTGAACCCCTGCCAAATTCTTCCCCGTCAATCACTCCGTCAGGTTGGCTTCTTGCGCCACAGCCGCCATTATCCATTAGGTTGACCCTGCACTCTGCCATGTCCTCTAACCACGTTCTCCCATCCCCGTTGGACAAAAAGCTATGCTGATACCTCACTTTCACCCTCACTATGACTTCTTCATGGAATGTTAGCCCATTATTCACTCTGTCTTTCTCCTGGTCAGCACTGAGAATATCAAGCCATCGATCAATCGTCTCTATATTGTGACGCTTCAGGCTCTTGGACGTCCTATTTTTAAGCGATTTCCAGCTGGCGGCTAGTTTGCTCGCCAAACTCGTCTCATTGAAGCCGAGGTGCACGAGGCAGAGCCATGTACCATCGGGCTCGAGACGAGGGATGGTGTACTGAGTAAAGTCTTGGATAATTGTGTGGGCGCCGGTGATGTTGAGCTCGAGTGAGAGGTTGAGGAGGATGCCAGGCACATTCAGTAGCAGGGCCCCGGTTTGCTGTTCTGTAGCCTGATTTTGTGCTGCATTCTGCGGTTTGCAGGTAAGCGCGAACTGAACGTACGCGGTGGCAGTATATTTCGGGTAGGATGGATTGGCAAAAATGGTCCAGGTTGACGGAGTGATGACAAGCGTAGAGATCTGAGGGAATCGACCCTCACCACTGTCTGACGCCGGATTGTTATTGACTTTGGTGAAAGATATGAGCGAACGTGGTGGTGAGGTGTCTTGTGACCCGTCCACGGGTTGGGATCCCTTGTTGGAGGAAAGAGCAATGAGGCTGGTCAGCGTGTCAGGACCTTGCGATGTACTTGAGCCGATCGACGTGATTCGTGATCTCACTTTGGCGAAGGTGCGGCTGACAACAGTTCGAGACTTGGAGGCCCTCATTGTGACTGCTCACCAGACAAGTGACCGTGAGCCAATACGTGGGAGTTTTGCAAGCAGGTGCCGTTCTGATAGTGCGGAGCGAAGAGAACCAACCTACTGAGTACAGCAGGCTCGCTACTTCGCCTTCCTCAACCGCATCAACGGCATTTTCCAGTGTGCACAACATCATTCACCTTGAACAGTCATCTTCTTCATAGTCGCTCCTTCCATACTCCCTCCTCCGCCTTTACCGGATTCCCCATTCATTCCCTCGAGTAGCGACAACTTATCTGCCCAGTTCTGGATTTTGATCTTATCATCTTGCTTCACCTCGACCTCTGCGTCAATTCTCACGAAAAGGTGCTTTCAACAATAAATGATATCCAGATCATTCATTAATTCCTCTACTGTAACTGTTCCTAGCTTTGCTCGCCGTTTTCTTCGATGTTCCACTTCTCTGGCAGTTCCTTCCTCTCAGCCATGCCTTCTTACTCCGAGCTTCACGCTAGGGTACGCACCTGATTTCCTCTTGTATCTCTCCTCCAGCAGCCTTTTGTCGCGCTGTTTTATATCTTAAAGCCGCATCGTAAATTTGTATGGCATGATGGACAGGGATTAAGGCATCGCTAAAGCGGTCATACCAGGCAAATACAAAAATGTTCCTGTCCCGTCATCAGTTTTGCGGGTACAAGAATGGCTGCATAAACTGTTTGGAGCGGGCACAAGTAAAGGGCAGACACGTTTGCGACCATTGACGGTTTTCACTGCGCCTCACAAGTCTGACTAATTAACTAGTTAGTTGGGCCAGTTTTGGCGCCCGAACCTCGCGTTATCCACCGTGATCCGCTTGTGCAACCCAACAAAGCAACGCGGTGATATAAGCTTGACCAGTTTCCTCCATATGTGCATTTGTACCTTGGAAGCTTTTGTACTGTAAGGGCATAACATTCGCAGAAAACGCTGTCGTAACAATTGAAGTATGTGATTTCGGCGAACAGACATCACATCCGAGATACCTTGCCAAAGCTCTAACATATTCATCCTACTTGATAGCCTGTTCCGTTTTCCTGCATCAGCCCGACAGTATGGACCCTCTTTCAATAACCGCAAGTATTATCACGGTTGCCCAACTGGCAGTGACGCTTGTGAGCTACCTCGACTAGAGTTTGTATATCTATTGCTACTTCACAATGGGTGTCATACTAAAGAGGACATTCCAACAACAGTCATTGTCAAGGAAGAGGGGAAAGGGAAGCTTGACACGACAGGGAGAGGCAAGATAGATACACGCAGGGAGTATTTAGATCTCCTTGCTACGTTCTGTATATGCTGAAATTATGAGAGTATTTCATTCCTCCTTTTCGCGCCCCTGGACCACTTGGATGTGCCGTGTCCGCACTTGAATTCAACCGACGTAGTTTCCCTCAACGGCCAGTTCTATTTAGAAGGAGGCAGGTCTTTCTTCCTCGGTTGCTGCTCCTGCTGCTCCTGCTGCTCCTGCTGCTCCTGCTGCTCCTGCTGCCGCTGAGCAGCATCCTCGACCACCGCCGGCACGAAGAGATACCCGAGACTGACAAAGAACTTGCCAACTGCTGAGACGAGGATCGCAGTTGGGCTTCCGGCAGAGCGATAGATGGCAGCGCCAAGAAAGCCTCCCATGACCAGAGCTAGGAGAAAAGCGACCCGTCTATTGCGGCCTCGACAGCCGGTGGTGGGGTGGGCTTGAAAAAGGTGAGGATCGATTACGAGGTCTACCCACGCGGCTGTTGCCATCGCAGTGCTGATCTCGGTCGTAGACAAGGTCCGACTTTGGACAACTTGGCTCCCCGAAGCAGCAGCTAGCAAGCCCACGACAAGGAGAGCGGCCGTGCCGGACACGTGGACGCCGTATGCAAATTGTATGCCGGCGGCGATAAAGACAAGGATGGATTGCAGCACATTGCAGCTGATCAGGTACAATCTTGTCCTCTGAATGCTGAACAAGTACCCAATCTGGCCTGTCAGCGCACCGGCGGCCAGAAACATGGTAAGGGCCACGGCAATATTCGAGGTGATGAACATTTTGCCGTTCAGAGCGGGTGTGACGACCACCAGTGTGAGGAATATGGTGTTACCGGTCTGATTGCTGGCAAAACAGTGATAGTCTGGGAATGTGGTTGCATCCTGTATGCCGGTCATGATGGTGAGAAGCAGAAGAAGGATCTCGGTCGGGAAGGACGGGCGGACCGGGGCTGTTAGATGTGTCTGTATTCGATGTTTCCGGGATGGCAACGCTAGAACAGACTGTTTCTCGACGTCGGCTGTCTGAGGAGTTAAAGCTAGTTCCGCCATCTAGTTCTATTCGTGCTTTCTATAATAGTTAAAGTGAAAAGATATGAATCTCGGAGCAGATGAGGGGACTGCTGGTTGGAGGAAGAGAGAAGCACGGCTGGACATGCAGGAATTTGTGAAGGAGAACGGCTTCTTTTGAATGATATTCATGGCGTCTGTCGCTTTTGCAGAGGAATATGGCTCATCTTTCCGTGCCGTAACACTCCCCCGACAAGCGACGCTGTCATGGACGACTGTTGCTTCGGGGATCCCCGGCGTGCTCATGTCGTGCGGCTCCCGGTGCAGGAGCTGGTCGAGATAGCGGTCAACTGCGGGTTTGGTGACAAAGCAAGCCGAACAGCTGGGCTGGACTCAGTGGCTCTATTGGTCTTTCACAGCCTTCTCAATGGCTCATCGACGGTTCTCGTGAGACCCTGCCGCAGCCATGCCACGGATATGGTAAAAAATGGCAGCGACAAATATATCTCAGTCCAAACAGTGGTCCAATCCTTGCGCAAGGATGCCCTTACCTCTCCGACATCCGTTCCCGACAGCCGGAAGAGATAGCCTCAATCATCAAATTTTTCCACATTCACAGGGCGTTGACTGAGAGTACCTGAGCTCTTTACAGCCATGAAAGCATTATAATAGTGTGTCGAGATTGGTAAAGCGCTCAGAGATCTGCTCATACCTGAGTACGTGAATTTGGCGTCTTTCGACTCGGAAGGTAACTTGGATCCTTCGATACTGGACGGCTGAATGTCTGCTAGTTCACGGCTCGTAGAACTTCGAGTTATTGACGCTATAGGTGAAGAAAAAACTCTTCGAAAGAAACGAACATATCGACGGAAAGATCTATCAAACGCTGTGTCGTGGAGTCCAGATGGCAACCACCCCCCCCCCACGCGATGGCGTGATTTCTTGGCACCCATAAGCAAATGGCATTGATTGCTTCGAGTAAAGTCGGGAATAGATTTGCTGCTGCTAGGGGAACTTAAAAAGACAGATCAAGCATCCTAGTGTCCATCTGGTGCCGTGGTCTATACTCACGGGTGGATTTCATCCATAACCACTGCCTCATAAGCCAAGATCTGTTCCTGCAGTCTGCGCTGGTGTCCCAAGTGCGGTATCTGATTAAAGTAGGGGATGGACAACCCTTAATGTGTTCGAGAAATTCAGGGGCCCGTCTGCATGCTCCACAGCGGCCGAACAGTGCTGGCCTGAAAGTCTCCATTGTCCCAAATATTGGAGAACCAGTTGAATGCGTCTCCACTATGCGTGTTCAGCCCGAAGTCGTATCCATCAAGGGCACCTTGGAAGGCATTTGGAGCTGTGAAATTGATGTGGTCGCTCGGCGGTGCGGACTGACCTGCGAAAGAAGTCACCGGGTTTGCTTCAACGGACAGGCTGGACGCTAGAACGTCGACTGGAATTTCAATCGGATTTAGCTCTGTGCCATGGCCGTTATGTACATTGGCATTTGACCTGGTAGGCATCGTGAGGCTCTCACTGTCCTCGAGCAAGTCCATCTGCTTGACGATATTGTGGCTGACATAATTCTGGCGAGAAGTCACATCAGATGGTCGAGTCGAGTTATTGGCGCCGTCAGGCACCCCTACCGGGGACCCCGGTGGACTTTCCGAGAAGCTCGCGGAAGCGCCTCTCCCAATCAGCCTGCGGAGGTCTTCCTGCATTTGATCCCCTGCCGGCGTGGACATCGGCAGATTTTCGATGGCCTCTAGGCAGTAGCGTGCCCGAGTTGTGGCGCTCTCCTTGGTGAAGCCTAGACTCTTACCCTCGCTTCTGTACAAATAGAATAAAACCCGAGCACACTGATATGCACATGCATGGAACTCGAGATCCATGGACGGCAATCCGCTCTTCAGCGCTACGTACATCCGAAAAATATCGGACATGGCCCTGGCGTTGTCGTAGCACTGCCAGCGGCAATAGTCGACGAAACGTGGATCGAGCCGATCGATCTTATCTTGAGGCAGGCCTTCTTGAAGGCCGGGCATTGTGATTCTGGTAAGGTCACACCAGCACTGATGCCACCAGATGTGGATGAGGCTATATGGACAGAGCCTCACCGAGTAGGCACGGAGATGCAGGTTCTTCTCCGAAAACTGGAAAGATGCAGGCAAGCTTGCATGTAGATCATTGAGCTCTTCCATAAAGCCTTCTACCATGCGCTGCAGTCTCAGTAGTTCAAAAACGTCTGTAGTTAGAAATTCTTTTGTGGCTTTGACGATTCGAGCGCGGATCCACATGACACGAATGTAGATTCCCAACGAGCCCACGCTTTCGGAGAGAGGTACTTTGGGTAGCGGTGGTTCCAAAGGTTCTGTTTCTTGCTCAAGATCGAACTCAAAATTTCGTTCTTGACAGGGAAGCTGGATATGCAATGCTTCAGGATTACATAGCATCAGGTCAGGTACCCCACCGGCTAGCGTCGAGTCGAGTATGTACAGGGCCCACATCAATCGTCTCCTTGACTCCTGGGCGAGGAAACACAAGTTTGAAGCTTCATGGTTCAACCTTAGGGCAAAGGCAAATCGCATTGCAGTCGCTAGCAGCATGAAGGCATTTGTGAAGCGGCGACACATCTTGCGATGCTGGATGATCAAGACTAGTGTCTGGATCTTGATGACCGATGGCTTGCTAATGTCTCTCATGACCAGTGCTTCGGCCGTTGAGATACATTCAGATCCATATTCGCGCATGCCAGGTCCCAGGTTCGTCATCTGTGACGCAATGCCGATGATAGACAGGATCAGACCCGTGTCCACGGTTCCTGATTCATATCGCTGAATGATCGAGGCCTTGTGCAAAAAGGAAAAGACTGGGATGGGATGGATGTGCTTGAAGAAATTGTCGAGTGCAAGCATCACCGTCGATTCTTCCAGGGCGATTATCCTACACGATTAGCTTTCGACAATAGCCTCCCGGAGTAACTTACCTTCGACTTCTGGGCACGTTCAACCCATTTGATGTGGGATCCGAGGCAAAACCAGGTGTATTCTGTGCAGCACGAGTATTGCTGGATGGAGATGTCGCGCGCCGCTCAGAGGCATTTGTTGAATCAGATGCATTATCTGACAAGAACAGGCTGTTGGCATTAACATTTGTCGAAGCCCGTTTTGACGGCGCGTAGACGCAGTCAATCCCTTTGGCTCTACATCGCTGGCATTTGGGCAGTTGACCGCTGCAACGGGCTTTGAGTGCATGGCAACTGGCACATGCAAGACGTACCCGACGTCTCTCCAAGTGAAGCTCTGCATTTGAGTCTGTCCGTTGAAATGAACAAACTAGGCCAAGTCGTTCACAGTTGGAGCAGACCCTCCGACGGCCGTCGCATTTGACTTTGCGAGCCCGACACTCGGCACAAATGTTGACCGATTTTTTGGTCGGTTTCGTCGATTCCATGCCGCTGTAATGGTTCCTAACACGGTTCTGACATGCTCTCCGACGGTCACCAGCTCTCCCCGACGGTTGTTAGGTCATTGATGTGCACAAAATGGCCTCGCACCAGTTGGTACTGTTGCTCCGATTGCCGTGAGCTGAACTGTGGCGAATAGCTTCTTGGCATGTCAACGCTAAACAGGGAAGGAGGCCCGAGCAGGGCGCGCGGGGTGGCACAAAAGCTGTAATCTATGCGTATCGGTAACCAATAATAAAGGGGTGGTAACTGCAACTGAGATTGCATGCACCCTATGGCCAAGTTTTGGGTGTCGAACCTCAATGTTGAAAAATAGGGCTACTGAACGAGACATCTTGCTTTCTAGCTAGTGTGTAATGTACAATACGGTGCTGGACAAATATTTGTCCGTTTGCCCAGTGAAATCCTCTGAGCGTATGTGTATTTGATCCATGAGTCCCAGTGGGGCTATTCGCTTCGCGACGAATGTGGCCATGACAAGGACCGTGTTCCCTTGGCGTCAAGTCCACTGATTCCACCAATATCCCCTGTGCCGCTGAACTCCGTCCCATTGTCTCGACCTCCGATCCAGTGACTAAAGGTACGGCTCTCCTTGCTCTCCAGTAGCATATGCATATCATCCTTTTCCGGTGGTAACTTGATACCATAGCCCGGTCTTGGATACAACAAAGCATGTTCATCAACGTATGTTTCATAGCCTTCGTCTTCGCCGTCATCGGCTTTCGCTGCGTCGGCAGCTGAATGATATATTGGTGTTGCAGAAGCCGGGGTTGTGTAGGTAGAGAAGAATTTTGCAGCAGGAAGGGTTGGCACTGCCACCTGGAAGAGCGGCAGAGCTGGTGTAACTTCAGATACATGGAGAAGGGCACGGATTAGCTCCTCCTTGGATCGTGATTGGAGATATGAAGTCTTCTGGCCATGTGTGAGGGAGGCGCCAGGAATGAGAGGGCCGGTAAACGTGGGTGGGATGTCGGGAGCGGTGGCAACGATGCGCGCTACCGCAGCTTTGGTCTTCTTGGTCTTTTTGCCATGGAGAATTCGATCACAGTCTGTACAAAACCACTGGGCCTTGGTGTCGGCGACAATGGCTGGCGCAACCTGAGGATCGTGACATCGCTGATGCCAGCACTTGTTGCAGGCGTCGCAGAAGACAATTACATTGCCGGCTGGTCCGTGGCCGCGGAGACAATGTTCACACAAAGCAAGCTGCTCCCGGCCTCGGTAGACTCTGCGTTTAATCTTGGGGTGCATCTTTGCTCTATTTGGTGTAGAGATTGTTGAAGGGGCCCTTGACCGCTTCGCTACGGTACCAGCATTCTCCGAGGATTGAGCAATAGCTGAACTTGGTTTCTGGGTAACACGGCCTGATCTCGTTGTGCCCGTCGGGTTGTACTCCGGTGACGACTCACGTGACTCGGACGAATGAGACGATCCAGGGGAATAAGCATTAGATGCACCAGATAACGCCCGTTTTCTCTTTCTCGACACCCGCCGGCCACCAGGCGTTTTGGCTGAGGCAGATATAGGCACAGGCGATTCCGTGCCTGATACCACCCTTTTTGGATCGTCCAGCTTGTCCCTCGGAATTCTCGGTCCACGCTTGATGCCGGGTCGGCCTCTGCCCAATCCTTTGCCAGATACGACCGTGCCATCAGGAAGGACATAACTTTTTGCACGCCGCACAGGAGTCTTTGATTCTTTCGGAGGCGGCCCCATGTCAGCTTTTGGAGTGTCAAATTGCATTGTACCGAACACCGACTGTGCTGTATCGTGTGCGGAGTCGACAGATGATGTCTGGCTCAGTGAGCGTGAAAGTGGTTGCTTCAAAGAAGATTTTCCAATCTGAATGTCTGAATCACTGTCGGCCGTCTCATTAATTGAGTGTGGTGAGTCTATCTGCGAAGGTACGATGCCTGCCTTGGGAGCCAAGCTCGCACCTAGTGTGGACAGAAGGTCACTCTTGGTCATAGTGGTGACCATATTCATCGAGTTTCTGGCTTCCGCCTCCATTATGTGCATTTGTACCCTGGCAGAGCCTTCGGGCATGTCCAATGATGGGGAGTCCTGGCGAGGGAATGGGCATGGTCGCGAATCCTCTAAAGAGGTATCTGATACTTGCGAGCTCTCTGTGCAAGATGGCTTCTGAGCAATGGCCTGGGCTTCGAAAGCTGGGCTCTCATGGGATGCGGTAGTAGTTGTGACCCCGAGACATTCAGTGACACGCGCTGCGTCCGTGTCGGCCATTATGTCGGCCATTGAGATGAAGTCAAGGTTGGAGAAGATGGAGCCACCCGAAGGGCATTAGGAGAGTCTCCGGTAAAGTTGAGAGACTTTTATTGTCCTTGAATACGATATGTCAATCTTCACTGCTCAAAGTCACAGAATAAGGCATCCCATCGTCCCCAGCTTCTTCGATGACGATCACATCGACGGCGAGAATGAAAGCTCCACCAGTCACGTGATGATACAAAGCGTTTTAGCCCCTTACAGGTAAGTTAAGCGACTAAATACTAGTAGTTGCCTCCTGCCACTTTCACGCAAAAAACACTCACCCCGCTGCATATCTCCACCTATCGTACTTCTCTAGCAAGAATCTCTTAATAGCATGACATTTCTACTACGCACAAGTCACTCACTCGTCCAGTGCTACTGGACCAGGTTTGTTTCTGTAGATTTCCTTTTATTTCAGTATTCGTCATGCTTCCTCTCTTCGCTTCGTTACACTTCTACGGCATCCGTCCCCGTCGCCTCTGACAAATCTGCCGCTACAAGCGGGCGTTGTTTCCATTAACGTCGTCTTTCTTTTGTTCCACACCAAGTTCCAAGTTTCATCATCTTTTCAGCAGCCATGGATACCGCAGTATTGCTAGTATCGAATGTGCACTGTCCGAGTTGTGTCTCTTATATCCAGAGCATCCTCGGCTCGGTGGCCGGCGTCCAAGCCAACCCGGACGTCTCGCTCATTGAGCACACGGTCCGAGTGCATTATGATCCGTCGGTGACTAACGGCAAACGCATATCTGATTCCCTCCTAAATGCAGCCTTTGAGGTCAAGCACGTCACTGAGCTGGACTCGGATCAACATGAAATCAAGTCATACGAGGTCGCCGGGTTCCCTGTGGTTCCCAAGACATCGTCATGGAGTCACGCGCGGTCAAAAGCAATGCAAAAGCATATAGACAACTGTACGGCGTGCCAGCGAGAGAAAGGAAGGACACCGTCGAAGTGGAAGTCTTGGGCTGCCCGAAGCGGCTTGACCAAGATCTCATCCCAGACGCCACTCAAGCAGGCACCCGAGTCGTCTGATTCCGATACGGCTCATGTATCTGCGTTGGGTGATAGCCCTGTTGTCATCAACGTCGACGGCGCGCTGCCGGATGAAACACGGCCCTCAACATATGTGGCAACCATCTCGATCGGGGGCATGACTTGCTCTGCTTGCACGAGCACGGTCACTCAAACGGTGACGTCGTTGGACAACGTCGTTTCAGTCGATGTCAACCTAGTCTCGCATTCGGCAAAAGTTGTCTATTCTGGTACTGACAAAGACGTGGCCACTATCGTTGCCGCCATTGACGACGCAGGCTACGACGCAACTCTTGTCAGCGTTGATATGCAAAAGGATTCATCGGGTGAGATACACCGCATGAAGGTCAGCATCACTGGCATGACTTGTGGTAGCTGTGTAGGAGCAATCACTAGGGGATTACAAGAATTACCGTCCATTCGATCGGTGAGCATTGATCTGGTGGGCAATAGTGGGGCTATTGAATACTATGGTAAAGACACGGCCAGCACCATTATTGAAAGAATTGAGGACCTTGGATATGATGCGGAAGTGTCGAGCATTACGTCGTTGGAAGCCTCTGCAAGGCCAATGAGTGAAAGGACGGTACAGATCAAAGTCGAAGGGATGTATTGCCAGCATTGTCCGCAAAAGATCGTGGGAGCGCTTGAAAGACTTCATGAGAATGGGCGGCTTGAGAAGAGCGCATTCCGAATTTTGCAAGAGCCGACGATGGAGGACCCTATTGTGACAGTCGTATATCGGCCGTCGATTGAAGACGACGTGACGGTCCGCCGATTCATCAGTAGCATAGAGGCGGCCGATCCCGCCTTGGCCGCATCGGTGTATCAGCCACCGACGCTGGAAGAGAGATCACGACGGCTGCAACAAAGGGAACGCAATCTGATTCTAGCGCGGCTGCTTTTCACCACCATTGTGGCAATACCGACTTTCATCATTGGTGTGGTGTTCATGAGTCTCGTGCCCTCGACGAACCATACACGTCAATGGTTTGAACAACCTATTTGGGCGGGCATGGCGATGAGAATGGATTGGGCCTTGTTCATCATGACCACTCCGGTCATGCTGTTTGGCAGCGACATGTTTCACAAGCGGGCGATCAAGGAGATTCGGGCCATGTGGGGCCCAAAAAGCAGGGTGCCTCTGCTACGGCGGTTCTACCATTTTGGCAGCATGAACCTCCTGATCTCTGCGGGTACGAGCGTGGCGTACTTCTCATCACTGGCTGTTCTCATCCTCGATGCTACCGACCACAGCGACACATCGGATATGAAGCAGAGCTCCGATAGCTACTTCGACACCGTCGTCTTCTTAACGCTCTTCTTGCTCATCGGCAAGTATCTCGAAGCATACTCGAAAGCCAAGACAGGTAATGCTGTGGCCATGTTAAGCAGCCTGAGACCAACAGAAGCTCGTCTTGTTCTGAAGCACGCCACCAAAGTCATCCCCGTCAACCAGCTCGAGGTTGGAGACGTCGTTCAGCTTGCGCATGGACAATCTCCCCCTGCTGACAGTGTCATCGATCAGGATGGCGTGTTTCTGTTCGACGAAAGTTCGTTGACAGGAGAGTCGAAGCCGGTGAAGAAGGGTCAGGGTGACGAAGTTTTCACCGGCTCAGTCAACACCTCGGACGCAGTGCGCATCAGAATCAGGGGACTGGGCGGAAGCTCGATGCTCGACCGAATTATTGATGTGGTACGGGAAGGTCAGTCGAAACGAGCACCGATCGAAAGATTTGCAGATGTGATAACAGGATACTTCGCTCCGATCATCACACTCATAGCCATCATCACATGGGTGGTTTGGCTCAGCCTTGGAGTCAGTGGTGCCATCCCTTCCAGCTGGATGGATGCTCGCCGAGGAGGCTGGCCATTTTGGTCACTGGAATTCGCCATTGCAGTGTTTGTTGTGGCATGCCCGTGTGGGATCGGCCTCGCAGCGCCGACGGCGTTGTTTGTTGGGGGAGGGCTCGCTGCTAAGAACAGCATCCTTGTCCAGGGCGGTGGTGAGGCCTTCCAGGAGGCATCGCAGCTGACGACAATTGTGTTTGACAAAACTGGCACACTCACTCAGGGCCAGATGAAAGTGAGCGAGTTCGAGGCTTTTGCACAGGATTGGAAGACAGATACGATCAAAGCGGTGGCGAGAATTCTAGAGGACGCAAGCAATCACCCGATTGCGAAAGCCATATCGGAGTACTGTGCCGACGCATCGGTCGTCGGCATAGAGCACAGCGAGCTGCGCGAGCTGCCAGGCATGGGAATGGCTGGCACTTTTACCATCGACAAAGGTCGGGTTGAAGTGGCAATCGGCAATGAGCGCCTTCTCTCGCAACTCAACACTCGTCTCAAGTCAGAAAAGGCGTCAACTGCGATCAGCACATTCAACAACGACTTGGTCTCTCAGCGTGTGGAGCAGCACCAATCACTCGCTCACTCGACTGCCATCTTCGCCGTCAGGCCAATAGATTCCGATGCCAGCGTAGCGCCTCAGACTCGGCAGTTTCAAGCGGTTGCGCTGTTCTCAGTCTCAGATCCGCTTCGACCGGAAGCGGACTCGGTCATTGGCTCGCTGCGCGAGAGTGGGATCGAGGTGCACATGTGCACAGGCGACAACGCGACGACGGCACGGGCGATCGCAGGACAACTTGGGATTCCGGTGTCGAACGTGCGGGCCGGCGTGCTGCCACAGGACAAGGCTGCATATATCCAGGAACTTCAGCACGCTAGCTCCGGCATGTCTGGATTAGGGCGGGCAGGAGGCCAGCAACATGACAGCAGTAGCGGCAGTAGTGGTCGTGCGGTGGTGGGGTTTGTCGGGGACGGGACCAACGACACGCCAGCGCTGTCGACAGCCGACGTGTCGATTGCGCTGTCGTCGGGATCGGACATTGCAGTGACATCGTCGTCGTTTATCCTGCTCAACCCGTCGCTGCACTCGATCCCGGTGCTGATCAGGCTGTCGAAACGCGTTTTCCGGCGGGTCAAGTTCAATTTCGTGTGGGCGGCTGTGTACAATGTCGTGCTGGTGCCGATTGCGGCAGGGGTGCTGTGCAAGGTGGGAAACGGTGACGGCGGCATCTGGAGACTGAGTCCAGTGTGGGCCAGCGTGGCGATGGCGTGCAGCAGTGTCAGTGTGGTGGCAAGCAGTTTGGCGTTGAGATTGCCAGAGGTGCGGTGGAAACGAGGCCAGAAAGGATGAAGAGAGGTTAATTACCACTGTACTAGTAGTAGATGATTAGAGAATCAGCAATCATGGCGTTTTGCTGTTCAGAAACAAGCAGGCTCTTGATGATTTGAGTATCGAGTGTTTGGAGTCGACGTTGGCTCTGTCATGTCTTCTACAGAGAGTTATAATCATACACAAAAGTAAGAGTACAAAAACTTTTTGCTTGTTATGTACAGTAGAATGACAATGACCCTTCACCTCGTCGTTGCCGCTGACCCCGGCGGCTGAGCAATAACTTCCAAGCCATGCATATAAGGACGCAAGGGCTCGGGGATGACGACACAGCGGTCGTGCGGGCGCCAGCCATGCTCGAGAATGGCGGCGAGAACGCGCGGGATGGCGATGGCGGTGCCGTTGATGGTGTGGGGGAATTTCTTGCGGGAGCCGCTGGGGTCGAGGATGCGCGTGTCGAGGCGGCGTGTCTGGTAGTCGGTGCAGATGGAGGCCGAGGTGACTTCGCCCCAGCCGCCGTCACGGTGGTGTGCGGCCAGGCGCGAGGGGAACAACGCCTCGATGTCGATTTTGCGGTACGCGCTGGCGCCGAGGTCGGCCGTCGGCATTTCCAGAACCCGGCAGGGCAGGCCGAGCGACGTCAGAATGTGCGTCTGGATGCCGACCATTTCGTCGAAGGTGGCCGTGGAGTGGGCGGTCCAGCGATCAGAGGAGGCGGCGGAGAAGGAAGAGCCGGAAGAAGAGCCGGAAGAAGAGCCGGAAGAAGAGCCGGAAGAAGAGCCGGAAGAAGAGCCGGAAGAAGAGCTGGAAGAAGAGCCGGAAGAAGTGCTAGAAGAAGAGTCGGAAGAAGAGCCGGATGATAATGATGGCGGTGAGCCAGTGGTGTCGGTCCAGGCAAACATCTCGACTTTGGTGAACTCGTGCACGCGGTAGAGGCCTTTGGTGTCGACGCCACGGGCACCGGCCTCGGCGCGGAAGCAGCGGCTGCTGCCGACCAGTTTCATGGGTAGGGCCTGCGCCGGGATGTGCTTACCGGCGTAGAGGGCGGCGAGTGGGATCTCCGCAGTGGCGGCCAGGCTACGCTTGGGTTTCCCCTGGTCGCGCGGCGGCTGGGCGACTTGCCAGATCTGCTGCAGGTCGTCGGTGTCACGGGGCTGGAACCCACACGCCTCGGCGATATGGGAGTAGACCAGCGACGGCGGCGCGGCGACCTGCCAGCCGTGGCGCCGGGCGACAGCGAGCGCGTACTGGATCAGCGCTTGCTCGAGCAGGGCGCCTTCATTTAGCAGGTAGTAGAAGCCCCAGCCACTGGCCATGGAGGCCGAGGCGAAGTCGATGAGCCCGAGTTCCTCGCCGATGGTGGAGTGGTCGGCAGTGCTGTCGAAGGTCAGCGGCTTCAGCGGATCATAGTTGATATATGAAATGACTCTGGCCTCGTCGCCCGTCGGGGTCAGCGGCGACGTCAGGTTGGGCAGCAGCAGAGCGTCCTCGCGGTTGGCATCCTCGAGCGCGTCCTGCTCGGCCACGAGCTTGTCGACGAGCGGCTTTAGCCTCCTGATCTCCGCGACTGTGCGCGGCTTGTCGGCGTCTTTGGCCGTGAGTCGCGACTGCAGCGCTTTGATCTGCACGCGCGGCTTCCTCAGTGCCGTGTTGATCTCGGAGATGCTCGCTGCACGCGCGGCCACCTGCGACGGGATGGCCTTGTGTTTTCCGTAGTTGCGCAAGACCGCGTTGGCCTCGTGCAGTGCGACATTGTCGCGGATGTGCGCGATGTCCGGGTGCTGTTTCGACGCGGTTGTCGGCCTTGTCTCTGTACTGCTGCTGCTATACCGGGCCGAGGTGGTAGCAAAGGGCCGGGCCTGCCTCAGTCGCACTGTCCATCGCGCGCCGCCGCTGCTGCTTCCCAACATGTGTCTACCGCGCCACAGCCGTTCCGCTCCAAGTGCACACGAGTGGTGTGGCTGAGCGATGCGATGTCGACGAGGGTGTTTCTTGACATTGACGAGGCTTATCGCCACGTGCAGATAGCAGATAGCCTATAGCCTGTAGCCTATAGCAGATAGGATATAGACCGAGTTTCTAGTGACAATTCCTCGTAATTTTCTTCCGTGTATGAATGACATCCCATCGCTTAATTAATAGATATGGCCGTCGACGACCCGCAGCAACAGCAGCTGCATTTGCTGACCACTGTCACTAACGCGCTCACCAATGCTGCCGACGCCCTGCACGCCAGCGACGACGACGCCTTTGCGCCGCCGACCGACGGCCTCTCGCTGCTCGACGCCAAGAACAGTCTGCTGCTGAGCTATTTGCAGAGCCTTGTCTTGCTGCTCTTGGTCCAGCTGCGGCAGGTGCAGGGCGAGGAGGCAGGCGTCGCCAGCATCGGCAGCGCCGTCCAGCAGAAACTGACCGAACTGCGCGTCTACCTCGACCGCGGTGTGCGGCCCATCGAAGGCCGACTCAAGTATCAGATCGACTCGGCCTTGCGCGCTGCCGACAGTTCGAGGCGCGACGCTCATGCCAAGGCAATGTCCAGAGTCGTCGCTGCCAACGACGAGGACGATGCATCAGACAGCGAAGACAACGAGACAGCAGCACAGGACAACGACGACGACGACGACGCTGTTGAAAACGCCCTTCTCTACAGGCCCAACTTGACGCTTCCGAGGCGAGACAGGCAGCAGGCACCATCGTCTAAGGACCGCTCAGTCGCTCAGAGCAGCAGCGCTGTGTACAAGCCGCCGCGGATGAACCCGGCGGCGATGCCCGATCCAGACAAAAGAGACCGCGACCGCGACCGCGGCCATGCGCCGCGAAAGCGCAAGTCGCAGCTGCTAAACGAGTACATCGATGAGGAACTGTCCTCGGCACCGCGCGCACAGCCGTCCATTGGCTCCAACAAGACCATTCTCGACGGCGGCCGCGGTGGTCTGTCTCAGCGCGATCGCGAAAAGGAGCGCGAGAGAAGCGAGTACGAAGAACGTAATTTCACCCGTCTGCCGGCACAGACGAAGAAGGAGCGGCGAGAAGCGCGGCGTAAGGGCCAGCTTGACCGCAGAGACATCTTTGGCGGTGAGGACTGGACCGGATTGGGCGGACTGGGCGACAGGGTCAGTCGGAGTGTGAGTATCGGCCGTGGTGGCAGAGAGGGCGTGCTCAAGAGACGCGAGAAGCGGAGGGCCACGGAGGACTTGCCGCGGAGCGACGGTACGGGCATGGGAATCGGTGACAGCTTTGAGAAACGGCGACGGACCTTGGAGGCCCGGGCTGCGAGGAAGGCGATGAAGAAGCGGTGACAGCCTTGAGAAGCAGCCGTGGATCTTGGAGGCCCGGGCTGGGAGGAAGGCGATGAGGAAGCGGTGATGGAAAGAACCCATTTACGGCCACGCCCTAAGCCTGTCTACTCAGTGGTGGTACAGGACCGTTTATCTCGAGACCTCAACGCCGTCCAAAAGAGTTTCTTGGCAGCGGCTGTGACGCTATGCCGCTTTGGGGACAAACCATAGCGCCGCCAGGCCAGCCAGCACCGCCAGGCCGCCAACCTGCTTCAGCCAGGACGGCCGGCCGTCAATGCTGATGCGCGCCACCGCTGCTGGCGTCGGACTCTTGGCCACATGCCGCTTGGCCGGCTGCGCTCCGTCGGTGGCATTTCCTCCGGCCTGGGCCGCGACCGCTGCAGCCGCCTTCTCATATTCCTCCAGCAGCCGGCGTAGGGCGGCGAGGTCGTCCTTCAGCGACTGGAGCTCGTGCGTGTTGTTTCGCTGCACCTCGACAGTCTGCACATTGCCGAAAAAGTCGACCACGCCGCGCTTGCGGCCGGCCTGCTCGCCGCCGGGGAACAAGTCCCAGCGCACGCCAGCGTTGGAGTGCACCTTGGCAAAGTCGTAGCTGTCAAACAAGTCACCCAGTGTCTTCTCGCTCGTCGGCCCCGTGACCTGGGTCTCGAGGAACTCGAGCACGTAGTACGTCCACCGGTCAATCACGGCAACCCCAACGTCGTTGTCGGCGTGGTGCGAGTATGAGCTCTCGTCCTCCTCGGATGAGCCGGTGGCCAGCACGCCGGGGCTGTAGAAGTGGCGGTACATGGTGTTGGCCTGGCACGTGTCGATCATAAAGAGCAGCTCGTTGTACCGCTTCTTCTCGTGCATCTGCGCAAACGCGTCGGCCAGGTCCCAGCTGGAGATCTCCTCCGAGTCCTGGAACTTGAGGAACTCGGACCCGCCGTGGCCGGTCATGTAGATGAGGATGTTACTGCCCTCGTCCGTCATCAGCCGCTTGCTGCTCGGCACGCCCTCGTCCCACCGGTCCGTCAGCAGCCGGATGAAGTTCTCGACTGTGACCTCGTAGCCGCGGTAGTCCACCTCGACGTTCTCGCCGTACAGGTCCAGCGCCCGGTTCGAGTTGGAGTATACCGTGCCGGGGAAAGCGTTGCGCGGGTTGCACGCCATGTCGTCCGGCAGCATCAGCACAATCTGCGAGTCCGGGATGCCAAGCCGCTTAACGGTGCGGTACAGGCTGAGTGTGTTGGCCAGGTGCCGGTAGTTGAACCAGAACCGCGACGTCGACACGAGCACCGCCCAGTTGGACGTGTGCGCCGCCACCGCGACGAGGGGCCGTAGGAGCGCCGTAAGCACGGCGGCCAGGAGGAAGCGGCGGAAGGTGTGCATCGTGACAACCGTGTGAATTGGAAATAGGCTCCTGGTTGTTATATTCTTGCTATTCCTGTTTCACGCATTCTGCGCTCCTCTCCTTGTCCCCGCCAGCAGCAGAGGTGCGATGGCAACAAGGTACAAAGTAAGGTTGTTGCTGCACTGAAATCCGCCGCTGGTTTAAGCAGCCCTACTGCTTCGGGTATGGTTGCGCGCCTTCTTGGCATCTACTTGCATCGGAAGGCGCAGACTCAGCTTACCCTGCCTATGACTGATATCTCCGAACAGAGTTCTGAGGATACGGTGTCAGGATTATAATGTCTTCATTTTTCTGTTTTCTGTCTTCTCAAGGCAAATCCGTGTTATAGATTTAGTTTATATCTGCGGTTGCAGTCCCTATTATAATCTGATTGTCTGCGGCCAGAAGAACGAGCTGATGAGAGAAAACTGATGAAGTGATTGATTGGTGAGGTTGCAGTCCCTATAGTCCGATGGCCTGCGGCCAGAAGAATGAGCAGATGAGTGAAAAGTGATGATGAAGTCCCTATAGTCTGATGGCCTGCGGCCAGAAGAATGAGCAGATGAGTGAAAAGTGATGATGAAGTGATTGATTGGTGAGGTTGCAGTCCCTATAGTCTGGTGGCCGGCGGCCAGAAGAACGAGCAGATGAGTAAAAAGTGATGATGAAGTGATTGATTGGTGAGGTTGCAGTCCCTATAGTCTGGTGGCCGGCGGCCAGAAGAACGAACAGATGAGACAAAACTGATGATGAAGTGATTGATTGGTGATGAAGAAGCTACCAGCTATGAGCGAGCAGATAAAGTAGGCTACCGCCAAGCCCAACTGTAGTGTCGCGTCGCTCCTTCTTCCGTGGCATATAGTCGCTCCTTCCTCCGTGGCATATACTCACTCCCTCATATAGTTATATATATGCCGCCCTGGAGCGCCTCGCTCGACAGAGAATCAAAGCAACTTTCACCATCATATTAGTCCCCTACCAAAACCTGAAGCTTACTAGGGTGCAATAAGTTGCTTCACTATCTGCAGAGGCATCTATGAACAAGAAAACTGTTCGAAACTTTGCCTGCTGCTGTAAGATGTAGGATTGGAATCTGGTTGAAGCCACCAGAAGATTTAATTAGGTGCTGCGGCCCCATTTCTGCCCCATATCTACCCCATATCTCGTCCACAGCTCCATAGCTTCCAATCTTTACACGAGTTTTTAGCCGCTTCTATCCACCTGACTTCCAATGAACAGGGCGAGTTTTCTTTCACTCTAGAGTCTGACAAATCCAAAGCAACGACTAGATTCTGCTCATCTCATCGCGCAAGGCAAGAAAACCAGCAGCTTCTTCCACATACGGCACCACTCATCAGCATCACAAAAAGTAACTGACAATCTTGGCGTGATGAACTGATTGAGACAGCCACAACTGGCAATAAAAGCCAATTAACAACCTAAATCCTAATAGACAAGCAACTCTAATTTCAAATTACTAGCACTACTGTATAATAATGAGACAAAAATACTCAGACTATTGCGAGAGATAGACTCCGGGATGTCTTCTACCGCGCTGTGAAGGTGACGTGACTCAAACGGGCCATGTCCTTCCATATCGGAGTCTTGTCTAAATCCATCAAGGTGGGAGCCCGAGGTTATGCAAGCAAGCATCTTGGCTTGAACAACGAAGAATGAAAGTCACTCTTGACGGCGTTGTCAAGCCGCCAGGCGGGCGGGTGGGTGGTGGCCATGCTTATCTAGGAATCCAAGCAGTTCAAAGCTCAGAAGCGGCAGAGTAGCCTGTGTAAAGAAGCTGGGGGCCCACTCTCAATTGGCACTGTAAAATATTCACTGCACTGGATCCAGTGAGTGTAAAGAAATTCTAGCATCGACCGAATTGATCACACCAGCATTGTCGCACAGAGGGGCAGTACACAGCTTCCCGACCAAAGATAACATGCCAGAGATACTCGAAGACCCGTCCACTTGTCTCATCATCTAGCTGGGTATCAAGTAGCCACTGACGGTAGTGCTCGTAGTCCGCCTTGCTGCGCTTAAGAGCCTGCCTTTTCGAGATTGCAAATTGTGAACAACAGGGTTGAGCGATGACTTTGGGTATATCCGTATAGTTGCCTCCAAAAATATATGGCCATGCTTCCCTCATGGCGTGCTCCGCAGTGCGGTGGTCATCTTGTCGATCAACTTGTATTTCTGCCGGACACCCCGGTTCATGAATACACCGCATATTAGCATAACCATGTTGTTCAAGGTATTCCAGCCTTAGAGACCTGATCGAATCGATTTGGTTGTGATTGTTACTATCTGTATGCCATGCCATAGGCCAGCCGTCAAGGTGTGGGTGGACGAAGACCATGTATGACGGAAGAACATCGTAGTGATCAATGATGAATGTAAGATAGGCCATAGCCTCCCTGCCTTTGTTAAGTGGAGGATGAAGTGTTCCTTTACTTGGTTCATCCATATAGTAGATTGCTTGCTTCCATCTGGGCAGCCATCCTTGTCAGAAGACGGCCAGCCATATAGATGATACTGAGTCACATACTCTTGGAGGTGGTCAAAAACCCAATTAACATCTTCGCTGTGGATCTTTGCCATAATCACTGCTTTATCCTCCGCCTCAGGGCCTGAGTAAATCCATGCTTTGGAACCATTGAGGCCATTGAGGCCATTAAGGCCATTAGGGTCATTGAGGTAGTTGGACTCGTTGGACTCGTTGGACTCGTTGGACTCGTTGCCGAGCTGGAGCCTGAAGGGAACTCCGGTTGTTGTCTTGTATAGCAGCCCTAGAGTGACTACAGCCAGAATTATGGCAACCAAAACAAGGAAATACGGTGGTTTTGAAATCAACATTGGAAGACGAAAGATTTGCTCATCTGCAACTTCTTGACTGCAGTGGACAGGGAAGATACCAAGATGCTCGGATGCTCAGAATTGTGAAGAAAGTCAAGTTCCATCCAGCACGTGGCATGCAAGACCTTGCTTCTAAGGCTGGTTTGTTTAACCAAGGCACAAGAGTCGGAGACAAGCCCATAACTAGTTGCATTACCAGCTCAAAAGCCTCAATTTGCCGGCATGTGAAATGAGAATGTAAGAGAAATAGGTTCCAGAAACTGTGCCGTACAGTCAGACAGAAATGCCTGGCTGTAATCCTAGGATATCCTATCATCCCTGCAAGTACTATGTATTAAGCACTAGTGTGGGGAATTCCACCTGTTCCTGATCCACATTCCTAATACGCGGTAAAATAGTAATTTACAGACCTTTTTGGGCCACAGCCAAAACAGCACAAGATTGCCCAAGCTGGTGATTTGTTTTGTGCCTAAAATAGAGTCTATAGCAGAGACTTAGAGACTTAGGTATTTGAGGCTGTGAGAAGTATAAACAGAGCAAACACAGTAAACACAGCAAAGAAAGTAACCACGAGCACAGCCAAAAAAAAAGTGGAACACTTTCTCCATCTCGGCAGACCCATCTATTTGATCCCCGACTTTCAACATCAGTCACATAACCTTAATTGTCATACTGACCAATAGATAAGTGACTGAAGAACACGAGGATAACAAGCATTGGCATCCACTGACAAAATATCGCGTTTGAGGCGCTGTCGAAATTGCTCGGTCGAATAGCTGCTGGTGCCAAGATTGAGGACTGTTCAACTCCTTTTGGCCAGAGGGTGTCGCAAGCCGGTCGGGCGCAGCAAACCTGAACGATCTGAGAGCTTTCCAAGTAGCTCTTCAAGCCATCATTGTCAACCCCCACAATTCCTATAACAGATCTGCCTCTGTTGGAAATCGAAGGATATGTTGCTACATAAATAGTATAGTAAATTGTTCCATCAGTTGATAAAGCAGATGCGACGTATCTGCCTCTATATATACACCTTTAGCTAACATAGCAAATATCCACGTCCTTTGATCGGCGCCTGTCAGACTAAGTTGCACAGAGTCCGTTGGGATCGCCCAGAAGCCGAAAAGGACTGAGAAAGTACTCCCAAACCCTGGGTACTTTTCTTGTAACTTTAATATTTATAATTGTGATTGGCAACACATTACAGCGCCATTCAATTGACGTCCTGCTGCTGGATGTTCGAGGCGCAAATGACTGACAATCCAACAGTCTCCTACCTAGAAACCCTTCTCATTGAGCAGGTCGCTCCCAGCTTTAGCTGCAATTACAGGGTTACTCATGATAGCTGATCCGTAGAAATAAAGAGGAAATGTCGACCATGAGGAAGAAACAATATCAGTTTCCTGAGGAGAGCAGACACCGATGGTCTCGGAATATATGCGAAAACAGTTCTCGAGGTACTCGAATTTGACAACCACATAAGGTCATGCCTTTGGTAGGCATATTGTAACAGCGTACCTGAGATGACCGATAGGGTCAAAGCTGACAAAGATGGAAGGAAGACATGGGGGCGGCTTTTGTGGGACACGATGTCGAACAAGGCTTGCGTAATGCAGGTAGGACTAGAAAAAAATACCTCCGATAAGTCAAATTGAGCAAACATGCCAATCCGTAGGTGCTAAGCCCAAAATGCCAAGATCTATCTGCCAAGCCTTAGGGTCCTCCATCTATAGTCTTCATAATGCTCCCGCCCATGCTCCTCTTTCTCTCTCTATTCTTGCCTGCCCTCTCACCGTCAACATGCCCCTGTCAATCAGAGACTCCCATCGTCACGTCAACTCAAGTGGCCATGATGAGACGCCGGAGGCAGGCTCGCTCGCACCGACGTATCCGTGGGCCAATCACAGGCTCTCCGACCCGAAATCTAACAGATCACTTCCAGAACGGGCGGCCAAGCCACTGTTGAGCCTCAACGGTAAGCGCTCTTAATAATAATTAACTATTAGAAGAACGCGTATAATAGTCATCAGTGGACCGTCAACAATGCTGCTGCCTGTTGTTGAGGTCCGCTGTCACTCACGAAGACGCGGAAAGGATTTGATATACAATCATCATGTCTGTTCGTCCACCGGCACTCATCTCAGCACTCGGCCACGGCTCTCAGTGTCATGATGACACGCAAGTTGGCCGTCGGCCAAACGAGGCGCCCTCATACCAAGTCACGCAAGGGCTGTCTTCCATGCAAAGCCCGCAAGATCAAGTGCGGCGAGGAAAAGGAATCCTGCCACAATTGCGTCGCCAAAGACATTCCGTGTGAGTATCGTGGTGGCGAGAGCGCTGAGCTTGAAATCCATGCTGTCCGTGCTGTCCGCGCTCCGCCCCGCCTTCTCCCTCAGCCCCTCCTGTCGACTGGTGCAGAGACGCTGGCTTCCACCGACTTGAGACTGTTTCACCACTTCCTCACCACAGCTTATCCTCACCTACCCGCTGGCAACGACGCTGTCTGGCTTCTGGAGATCCCCAAGATTGCCGAGCACAACCACTATCTGATGCACGCCCTGCTCGGCCTCGGCGCGTCGCATTTGTATCGTCTCGACCATCAGGCCCGCTACAACTCCGCCGCTGTTGCTCATCGTGGCCATGCTATTACCGGTCTCAATCAAGCTATTGCTAAGGATATTTGCAGCCAGGCTGATGCCGATGCAATGCTTGCAGCAGTCTACGCTCTCACTTTCCAGTCTGTCTACATGGATGATGGTCTGGTTGACTTTATGACCATGGTTCGCGGCTGCATGCTGATCACCGAGCGAGTGGAAAGCAGCAACACATCGTCGTCCTTCTGCCTCGAGCCCAACGCCCATATCCGAACGCTGGAGCCAGATATCAGTCAGCTCGCTGGCCTCGACAAGCGCATCTTACACACTGGCCTCGATGCCATCGGTCGCTTGACTCCCATTCTGAAGACGGCTGCAGATCTTGATTTCTTCCTGGCCATCCAAAAGACTTTGCAGGCCTCTCTCATTTCCACCAAACACGGTTTTATCCAGTTTGCAGCAATTCATGATCTGTGGTATTCGACCGAGTATTTCCACGAGTTCACTGATGCCCGCAATCTTGCGTCGCAGGTCATGCTGGCATTCTTTACCGCTCTGCAGCTGCTGATGTCGCCCGTTACGGCGCCAATGCATAAGCCGCCGCGACGTTCGATGGACACGCGATATCAATCGCTGCCCGTCAGCATTACCTGGACACGAAAGATCTTACACGACATGCCGCCAAAGATAAAGCGGTATGCAGCCTGGCCCGAGGCTGTAATCAACCAGTTTGAGAGGGAGTTCTCTGGCGAAAGCCGCCAGACTAGCCTGTTGATCGAGACACCACACCATCTACAGACGCATCAAGCTGAGGTTTGACTCGGCACAAAACAACAACCTTTTCCTTGAAGGATCGACGGGGGTAGACATGGAAGAATCAGCGGCGATAGGCGTGGAAGAATCAACGGGGATAGGGAAAACACCACCGAACTGCTCGGTGGGTATCTCCCAATCCGGACTAGCTTCAAAGCCTGATTGACGAGTTGGTATATGGCCTCGCAAAAACACGGAAGGGAGAGGATAGTTGCTTGTCAGGCATGGACGGATTTGCATCTTCATCTCCGTCCTAATGGCCGGGCTTCGAGTGGGGCTTGCTGTTGGCAGGATGGAGACATGGTTTGATCGAGACCGGAAAGGCAGGCTTCCGAGAGCCGAAGAACCCCGGGCGGTATCGGGCCAGCAAAGCGGCGCTCAGCATGGTCATGCTGGATGGGTTTGCCCAGTATGGATGGGTGGCGGGTCAGTTGGAAGCAGCAGCAACAGCAGCAACAGCAGCAGCAGGGGAAAAGAAGAAGCTTAAAGTGCTGGCCATGTTTCCGGGATTCGTTGTGAGCAATCTGCGGGGCACGAGCGAGGAGTTGCGCAGCGGTTGGGGACGCGCGGGCGAACCGGCCGTCAGCGGCGAGCTGGTCCGCGCCATTCAAAGCGACGCCGATGTAGGCAAGTTGGTTGCCAAGGACGGCCAGGTTTACCCTTGGTAATTACAGTAATTTACCACAACTACGACTACTACGACTACTACGACTACTACTGCTGCTGCTGGGAATTGATTTTTTTGTCTATTACTTGTAAATAAATAGCTCTACAGAATTGTTCGAGACAATGCTATTTGATAACATGCGTTTCTAAAGATGTTGAAATCGTAAGAGAGAAAGAGAGAGAACGAAAGACAGACAGAAAACGAAAAGGACATGGGGAAAAAAGGGGCTTGCGCCGCATCATCTAAATCTCCGCTCTTCCTTTTATATTTTTCTTCTTCTTCTTCTTCTCCTCCTTGCATCACTGTTCTCATGCATGCATATCATACTTTGCTAAGCATGAGCCACGGGGTATTGGAGCAATTTTATCATCTTAACACACAGACAGACAAGATCACCGCTCTAGACGGAGTTGAGACATTTGAGACCAGCTCAGGCTCGTTAGTAGTCAGTGAACATCGAGTCCAGCTCGTCCACGTCGATCATCTCGGGTGACATGATGGTCAGGCAGTCGTCGCTCATTTCCATGTCATGGTCGATGTTGAGTATCATCAGGCTCATCTTGTTGGCCGAGTCATGTTCTTTGGGCGCCATCATCGGGCTTGCCGCAAAGGCCTTGGAGTCCTGAACGCGCACATGTGCCGGGCCGAAAAGATCATAGGCCAGCTTCAGGTCGCGGGAGCGCTGCTGTTCAGGTGTCTCGTCCTCGTCTGGCATCATGGCCGAATGGGTCACCTCCACCGACGGTAGAGGCGGTGGTGGGTCGCGCAGACTCATGCCGCGAGCACGCACCGCTGTTGCAGTCTCGGTGAATCCGCGCTCGTCGGCTTCCAGAACGGGGCTCGGCGCACGATTGGGTGTGGCGCGCATGTCAGGCGTGCCATCTGGATTGAGGCTGCTTCGGCCGCTAAACGGCTCATCGGGACTGTGCGGCATGCCAGCGTCGTCATCATCAAGCTCGGGCGAGAACAGGTCCACCTCTGGACTGGGAGAGCGCACGCGGTCCTCTAGCTCCTGGTCGTCGCCCGCAACGCTGGGATTCGAAATGCTGGGTGTCAGCCTCTTCATCTGATCCAGCGTCGGGGGAATGATGTCATCCGAGTTTTCTGGAAGAGGCATGCGCGGCTGCGTGGTGAGGTAGTAGAAGACTTTGCGCGGGTGCACAGGGATGAGCTCTTTGGCTAGCGGACATGGCGAGAGCGCTGTCCACGGTCGCTTCAAGTACAGGCTGAGTCTGGAGGAAAGGAGCGCGGCCGGATTGGCGGATCTGGGCGACTGTTAATGGGCTGTTTATATGAAATATATATATGAAATATATACATATATATACATATATATATTATACGGAGATGGAGAGAGACAGAAAAAAAGGGAAAAGGGAGACAGAAAAAAAAAGAAAAAGAGAGAGAGAAAGAAAGAAAGGGAAGTTCTTACAGTGCAATGCTCTGGTTGGTGGTGCTCAGGAGCGTAGCGAGGTCTTTGATCAGGTGCGGTCGGTTGCCGGTCTTTTCGAGCTGCTCGATGACGCCAACGACAATGTCGTCGTTGATACCCTCGGTGTCGACTTTGCGAGCGGAGCCGACCACATCGCCGGGTGACGGAGGCGGCGTGTGCTCGGCTCGCATGCGCTTAGGCAAGGCAGCCGCCATGGGCGCCGGCGGCGAGGCGACTGGTGATCGAGTCGAGGAGATGGGAGAGGGCGGTGCGTGGTTGTTGTTATTGTTGTTGTTGTCGGTGTTGGTGCTGGTGCTGGTGCTGGTGCTGGTGCTGCTGCCGTTACTGGCGATGTTGTCGTCGCCGTAGGACCACTTGACTTTCTTCAGCGGCGGCGCCGACGTCTGCTGGTCGTAAGGCGGTGTCGACTTTGCGCTAGGGCGGTGTGCGCGAGAGGCGCTGGGCACTGCGATACCGAGCGAGGGCAGCGACAGCGACTTGCGGCGCGTATTGTAGCCCATGGTGGCGGCGGCAAGGGGTCATGTGAAGCCGGCGGCAGCAGCGAGCAGTCGGGCACGGGGAACCGGGCACGGGGCACAGAGCACTGCAGTGAGCAGAGGGCAGAGACAGGATGAGGTGTATGGTGGTGACAATCCCCAGAGTAGACAGAATCGGTTTTAGACCGGCTCTGGGATTGATGGCAAACAGAATGGGGCCTATATTGCTGCTTTCGGGCCTTGCACTACTCTGACTCCGTGACAGATGCAGTCACTAATGCAGGTAGCCTAGCCCGGGACAAGATGATTGGTGGCCAAGGCAGCTGGAATGGGCAGAGCACGGCCCAAGCGAATGACAGAAACGAGTCACAGCGGCCGGATGCACGATGCCTGGGGCCCCCTTGCCTTTTGAGACTGACGCCTATGGCAGAGAGTTGTCTGACACAGATGGGATGGCGGCCAAAAGGCGGTGATGAGCAGGAGCGATTGCAACCACGGCAAGATACTGTACTAGCCAACTGGCGGCGATCCCTGCAATTAACGCCGCAGCGAGGGCTGTCTGGCTGTCTGTCAGGCTGTGTCTGTCTGTCTGGTTGCTGAAGAAACGCACGGGTGGCAAAGGCCTAGTGGGTGGTAAGTGTTAAAAAACTTTTTTACTTTTTTTTCGCGCTTTTGCCTTTTTTTTTCTTCACCACACAGAAAGGGGTGGAGGCGACGCTCTTGCCCGATTGGGACTCGGCCTTGTGCGCTCCGAGGGGGGCAGCGACCTACTTACCAGAGGAGCTGCCAGAAGGAGTGAAGCTGCCGCAGTTGCAGTGCGTGGTGGATGCGATGGGAGGGGGTCGGATGGGATGCTCAGAGCAAGGGGCAGCGAGGTGGATACGAAGAAGTCGGATAGCAAAGGGGAGAGAGAACGCACGGCTGTGGGCTGATGGCAATTGCAATGCGAATAGAGAGCGAGAGAGGCGTGTAGGAGGTGTCGTGTGTGGCGGGCCAGAAGAGTGCCCGTTACGTAGGGGCCGCAAAATTTCAGGCGGTTGTGGGCGTCGCGACTGGTGCAACCGAAGCGCTCCACATGGCTCGATAGTTAAAGCCAAGGCAAGTGCGAAGTTCGCCCGCGCCTCCGGGGGGGGGAAGGGAGGCCCTAGCGCGTGGGGCCATGCCTAAAGGCTCCTAAGCGCCTCCACCCAACTGTCGCGGATGCCCCGGCCAGACCAGTTTCTGGTAACGGCGGGAATGCTCTGGTCCCTGGCTCCCTGCGCGTACGACATTCCGACGTGCCCGGAGCATTTCAAGCCCTTCTTGTGGAGAGAGGCGCGAACGAGGAGGGTGGGCAGATGGGCCTGGGCGAGCGCATTCTCAGCTCAGCTCTTCGATTTGACCCGGCCAGATGTCCCAGCGAAGATGTCTCTTCCACTGTATGTACGGGTACTATGGTGTGCGATGCGTCGCGCCCAACGAGGGCGCGCTGTGCGCGCTGCGCGCTGCGCGATGCGCAGAGCTGCAGCAGCCCTGCCTGGGCAACAGAGCGCCGGGGATCAAATCAGCGCGCACTGCTGCCTGAACCACAGTAGCATCGGCCAGCCAGCGTCGTGCTCGGGGCGGTGGGGCATGGGTGCCCCGACCCCACTTGGCGGCACGGCTGTCCGCCAACCGTTGCTTTTGCAATGCCAATTTTCCCCCTACGCAATAGAAAATCAGCTTGACGGGGCAAAATAACCGTGACTCAGAGTGGCGGTAAGGTGTGTGCTGCCGACTGGAGGATGAGTCCGGCCTGTTTGATCTGAAACATTTCGTGCGGGCACAGGCTTTTGAGCGTTGCTGTTTCAGCTCCCTGTGCATGAGCACAGAGGCCAGCGTGTAATAGCATTGGTGGCCAGCAACGAGCGCCACAGCCGTATTCTCAATGCCACCCATCAACTGCCCAGCACAGCCAGCACAGCCAGCACAGCCAGCACAGCCAGCCAGCCAGCCAAACTTGCTCCTGGAAGGAGCGGCCTCTGTGCCAAAACGCGAACAAGGCGACACCGGTTCAATCCTTTAACCAAGTCCAAGAACTCTAACGAACCCAATCGGCGACTATCGCTACCGTTTGAAGGCCTAGCGGACGCAAATCGCACACTGAGTCGCAAACTCAGGGCCCAAGAGTCCACTTTTCTGTCGCAGTCAGGTAGAGTGGGCTAGCCGCAGTCTAACAAACTAATTACAGCGGTTCGCTGAGGGAGCTGCGGTGTCGCATAAGCACGCGTATTGTGGTATCATCATCAGCGACCGCCATTCTACCACTCTCTCAACTTGGACTATTACTGCCATTCAACCACTCTCTCGACTTGGACTATTACTGCCATTCTACCACTCTCTCGACTTGGACTACTATTCCTCAAGGTATGGTTATGCTCTGCTGCTTGGACTCTTACTGTATATTGGAATCATCACATCCATCTTAAGTCAACCCTCGTCATTCTACAAACGGTGCACCACTTAAGCCGTGCGTAAAATAAGCACGATACCGGGCCACTCATCCGATGCATAAACCTCTGTCACTCAGCAAACGGGGAATAGTCGAAGCTTGTGACATTTTGACGTTCACGTAAGCGAAAAAAACACCCGTACCCGTACAATAAGCAACTGCCAGGCAGTGAAATCCATCCCACTCGCCAGGCAGAAGAACATGTTCAATGAAGCAGTGGAGAGTGGTTAGTAGTGTGGTAGAAGTCGGGCCATCTACCTAGAAATTCGCTGAGTCTAACGAAGAACAAAGCAAGGATCGGATTGCCAATCGAGACATGTCATTGGTTTGAAGCATCTTTTGTGTCTCTGAATGAGCCGAGGCCAGGGTGAGATAGGAGTGTAGTGTGGAGGCGTAAAGTTTAAAATAAGACGGAGTGATTACTCAGACGGCACTACACCACAACCAAGGACAAAAGACGGTGATGCAGAAGGCTAAAGTTCTATGCAGGCAAGCGTAAAACTCTAGAACTCGTTTGGGAATAGATAAGAGAGAGAGAGAGAGGGACGCACACACACACACACACATAAAACATGTGTGGACTATACTACCTGCTGGCTGGAAGCGGACAATCAGAGGGCATAGAGTATATGGGTGTGGTGGACTGACAGCTTTCAGCTGTTGTGGTATACCGCCCCTTCAATCATCAGTCTGGCGTCCAAGAGCCGGCCCTGGACCTGGACCTGGACCTGCAACTGGACCTGGACCTGCAACTGAATCTAGACCTGGACCTGCAACTGAACCTAGACCTGGACCTGCAACTGAACCTATACCTGGACCTGCAACTGAACCTATACCTGGACCTGGACCTGGACTTGGGGCCGGGCGCAAGATATACTCGTAGGTGGTGCCAAAATTGTAGCGCCGCACACGGTCGACGACGAGGCCGCTCTGGCGGACAACGTCGGCCACATCCTTGTTCCACCAGCAGCCGTAGTTGTTGGCGTGCATCTTGGCGCCGTTGTCGAGCAGGCGGTTGAGCCAGGCATAGTAGCTGCGGCCGTGCTCGAGCAGCAGGATCTTGCCGCCCCTGCCGTCGTCGGCCTCGGGCGGCAGCCACTCGCTCGGCTGCTCGCCCGGCTGGCGACACAGCTCGCCCAGGCGTCGCAGGAAGCCGGGCGCGTCGGCCATGCTGCACACGCCCATGGTCTGCACGATCGTGTCGTAGCCGCCGGCGGGCCGCGCGATGACGCCCTTGATGCCGGCGTCGCCGACGACGAAGTTGACGCGGCCGTTGAAGCGCTGGGCCTCGGGCCGCTGGGCCTCGAGCGCGTCGAACTTGGCCTCGGCGCGCTCCATCATCACGTCGCTCTGGTCGTTGAAGGTGATGCTGGTGATGAGCGTGCGCCGGCTGCGGCCGTAGCCGTCGGTCTCGTGCGCGTCGTAGGGCCGCAGGTCGTACAGCTCCATGTTGCGCCCCGTGCCGCAACTGACCTCGAGCACGTTGCCGGTGGCGCGCTGGACCAGCCGCCGTCGCTTAGCCTTGAGCAGCAGGAACTTCTCCGACACGTCGACTTCGTCGTCAAAGTCGCGCGTGCGGTCGCGCCACCGGTCCGACACGTCGCTGTTCTGCGGCAGGTCCAGGTGTGCGGCCACTTTGAGCGCCTGCGTGTACGTGGTGTAGTAGTAGGACCCGTACAGCGCCAGGCTGAAGCCGAAGATGCACGACGCCCACACCATCGGGCCAATGCGGCGTCGGTATCTGCCTGCCCGCAGCGCTCCATCGCTGTCACCGTCACCGGTCTGTGTATTGTCGTAGTGTCGTCCCGGTCGCGGCCGTGTATGCGGCTTCTGGAGCGCCGGCAGCACCGGAGGCGCTGGCGCCCTTGTCGTCGACGCCTTCCGCCATACCTGTACGGGATTTATGAGTGGAGCGCTCACCGGTCGACAAGGCGGCAGTGATGTCAGTCGCTGGCCTTTTGCGGTCAGAGACGGCCCGCGCTGAAGCGTTCGCGCGGCGGCGAACCGAGGCATCAACACGGCGCAGCAGCGCTTTGACAAACTGCTCATGCACGCACACTGGGTCGATGGAAGTCGATCGACACGGCGCTAGACACGAACGCGCCGGCGAATCACCGGCATCACATCAACAGGCGTTATACCGCACATAATAATAGCACTTTGCAAGCATAGAATAATTATAGTTGCTACAATCAATACAATCAATAATTAATCTATGATGTCGTTCCTTTTCGTTCCTCTTCATTTCAGTTTATATTGTTTAATCAGAGATGAGCATCGATCATCAGACGAGCTGATATGAAAGCGAGACGAGGAGCATCGATCATCAGACAAGCCGATATGAAAGCGAGACGAGGAGCATCCATCATCAGACGAGCTGATATGAAAGCGAGACGAGGAGCATCCATCATCAGACTAGCTGATAGGAAAGCGAGACGAGGAGCATCCATCATCAGACTAGCTGATAGGAAAGCGAGACTTCTGATCAGCTCCTTGCCATCTCCTCCTGTACAGTCATGCCCCGGCGCCCAGCCCGGCTGCCATCATCACAGCCATCAAACTCGCCGACCGACTCGCGCCACCGCCAACTGTGGCTCAACTCAGCCTCGAGACGGCCCTCGATCCTGTCAACAATCTTGTCGCCAATGATGGGCGCAAATTTGAATCCGTGGCCGCTGCCGCCAGTGGCCACGAAGATGCCCTGGTAGGCCGGGACCCAGTCGATGATGAAGTTACCTGTCGGCGTGTCGCTATACCAACACACCCGCGTCTTGACAAACGGCCGGTCAGCCATGCGCGGCAGCAGTTCGTGCAGCGCTGCTCGACACGCATCCTGGCCTTCCTTTGGCACCTCGATGCCGTTCAACGGCAGAGACACCTCGATCTCTGCTTCTTCACCCCCCTCGCAGGCCAAGATATTGCGGGCCCGCACCGGGACTGGATTGCGATAACCAAAGGCATGCCGGGCGATCTTCAACAGTCGCTGGCGCGGCGGTATGACAAAGAGGCCTCGCGACATGTTCATGATCGTAGGTCTGTCCTTCATCGCCTCTTCCTCCTGCTGCGTGATCTCGATGTAGGTCAGCACCTGGCCCGTGGCGACCGCGCGGCCTCTCAGATCGACCAGGCTTGCAGACCACGCGCCCGCGGCCAAAACGACCAGATCGGCAGCCAGCTGGTCGCCGTCTTCAAAGTGCACTCCCGTCACCACTGTTTTGCTATCGTCCACCGTGAGCCTGTCTACCTTCTTGCCCAACCGAAACGCCACTCTGCCCCCGGCTCCAAGCTCTTCTATCTTGCTTCGCATAAACTCCACCGTCTTGGCCGCATCTGCCCATCCACTCCGCCAATTGACATAGCCCCACAACGCCTTGATCTCGTCATAACCACTGACACGTCTGACCTCGTCTTCCCCTTCCAGCAGCTCAACGTCGTCCTTGCTAGCCCCGCCGCGTTCAGACGACGCTGTGACATTCGCGTAGCACTCCTTCAAATACGCGCTCTTCTCCTCGTCGTCCACCGTCAGTAGAAAGCCCGGCTCCGAGTAGCGGCCGTGGCCGCCAAAGCCCGACGCACTCTGGTCTCGCCACAAGACCTGTGCCTCAGCCGCAAGCCTGGCGTAGATGGGATCGTTGTAGTCTGGCCGGACGATGCGCGACGAGTCTACACTCGACCCATACGCATTGGGGATGTCCGGTGCGGCGTCTACGATTGTGATCTTGGTCTTGGCATACCGCGGCCGTTGCAGCAATGCGAGTACCGTTGACAGACCGAACACGCCGGCGCCTATGACGAGGATGCTCGACGGCGGTGGCGGCTGATCCATGCTTCAGATTCGCTGGATGTGGTCTTGTTGAGGATGATCTGATGTTTTCTTAAAAAAAAAACTGCGCCATTCTCCGAGAACACTAGCAATACTAGCAGCAATAGCAATACTAGCATAACAGTACTAGCAATACTAGCAATACTAGCAATACTAACAGCAATAGCAATACTAGCATAACAGTACTAGCAATACTGGCAATGTCAGAATCAACAGCATCGTCGCTGAATGGCAGTGCAAATCATCGCTGGGCAAACTAGCTACTTGTCATATCAATGCTTGAGCTATAACACAAAACATGCCGCTGATGCATGATGAATAATAATACACAACCAAGATTGGTCAAGTGAGGATTCTTATTGATTGCTAGCATGTACGGTATGGCCATAATATCAGCTGCCTCGTAGCCCAAGTCTGTATGGACTTGCTGCTAGCGGGGCCTGCCACGACCGACCGTTCCATTGCCATCCTGACATCCCCTCCCGCGTGCCACAGACTTGGACTCTCCCTGCGATTGCCACGGGGCAAGTCTTGTCTTGTTCAAAATCCACTTTTGAGGTATCGCTCATGAACTCGAGGTCCAAGTTAGACACCCGCAGCCTTGCGCTGAAGATACCATGCTAGGCCTGCATTGCATCAATGCAAGGCATGCTGCCGTATCAGTCTCTGAGACAGCTCAGTCCCAATCAGCAGCACCAGTTGCTTACATTCTCCCTCTCCCCTTTCCGAATATTGAAATTGTATTTGTAGTAGCAGTAAAAAGAGTGGGCTGGTATCGCATGTCGACCAGCCGAGTGTGTGAATACCGCCATGACGCCTCTCTGTTTGTTGATATCCTCTCGACCATGGCCCAAAGTTGCCAGTCTAGTAGAGTCGAGCCCGCCTCTCCACCGATGCCTCCAAATGTCGGTGGTGAAAAGCGGGCACACTAAAACGCACTCGCTCAGAAACGCCGGTTGCCATGCTCGTAATTGTTCGTGACAGTAACATGAAGAAAGATTGCAGCCGGAGCTGATATTACGTTGGTACAAATGAATGGTGGCCTCGGTCAGGACTTGTCCTTCTTTTGGAATTCTGCCAACACGTAAGCAAATGCGCTAGCCACCAAGGGGTCGGTGGCGACAACCTTGCAGGGTAGGGAAGATGGCCTCGAATGCCTGGTAGATCTCTTCGCGCACTTTGGCGCCCGTCAGGACGATTTTGCCCGAGACGAAGATCAAGAGGACAATCTTGGGCTTGATCATGCGGTAGATCAGACCGGGGAACAGCTCAGGCTCGTACGAGCTGAACATGTGATGCTTGGACGCAAGACCCTCCAGCCGGATGGGGAACTTGATGTCGCACGAGCCGACAATGTTCTGGATCTTGAAGTCGGTGAACTTGGCATTGAAGCCCAGTTTCTGGATGATGCGAGCGTACTTGCGCGAGGCAAGCTTCGAGTCATCCTCCGACTTGGCGCCCGTCACCACCATCTTGCCCGAGGCGAAGATGAGCGCCGTCGTCTTGGGATCTCTGATACGCATGATGACGGCAGCAAATCGCTGCAGGCCTCAGTCAGCCCAGCGCTGCTGCCAGCCCACGGCAGCCACTCACCTTGGGATTATACTCGGCATTGCGAGCGTGGAGAGCGATTGTCTTGAGATCGAGGCGGCAGTCAAGATTGACCGTGGCGACGATGTTCCTTGACAAGCCATGTCAACGCCGATGCCATCAAGACCATCGGAGCGCTATACTCACTGCAATGTAGGAATCAGACCACTGTTGCCCACACCGGCACGAGGCGTTGCAGCAGGAGTGTTGGGCGTCACGCCATTGCCAGTGTGCTGGGTAGCATCCTGCTGGCCATTCATCTTCCCGTCGGCCTGGTGCTGTCCATCTTTCTCAGACGAAGGCGGCGTCATGTCTCCAGTTCCACCTGGGTAAGACAGCGATGCGGGTGAGGTGAAGGCTTTGGCCTGTTGTGCGGTCGATGGGTGAGTGGTCAACGAATCCATGATTGCGGTCTTGTCAGCGACAGCGAGGTCGCAGCGCTCACTCAGCAGGACGGCTGATCAGGCTCGCACAACGGCGGCAAGAGGCAGTCTGGATTGGGGGGGCAGGTCAGAAGGATGGCGTGGCGATGGATGTGATGGTGGGAAGGAGGGGACGAAGCAGATGAATCGCCGATGAGCAGACGAATCGCCGATTGGCAGTTGAATCGCCGATGGTCTGGTGCGGCCGCAGCAGCAGCAGCGCTGACGACGACGACGACGACGACGCGGTTGCCGCAAGAGCGACCGTGGCCGAAACCGGAAACCGGCAACCGGACGGCTGCAATTCGAGCGGAGGCAAGAGCGATGTGGTGAGGCGGGGAAGGAGGGGGAGGAATAAGAGGAAGGAGGCGAGGAAGGAGGAAGAAGAGGAAGGAGGCAAGGTGGGATGAGGTAGGAGGAGGCAAGGTGGGATGAGGTAGGAGCAGGCGGAATCAGGCTGCCGTACCAAAGAGCGGGAGATGAACAACTGAATGTCTCCCCTACAACTGACTGCCACACTCCCTTTCCACAGGTCGCAGCGCCAGCGAGGTTGAGGCGGTGAGAGGCGGTGAGAGGCGGGCGGACAAAGTAATCAGCCGGTCGATGTTCGATCAGCCGACGAGGGGCAATGGCAAAGTGGAGGAGGGTGCGAGATGAACTTTCTAGCTAGAAGCGCAGGAAATTGCGACCGAGGGAAAATAAACTGTCTAGATGGATCTTTCCCCCCCCCCAAACAAAAGAGAGAACGTGAGTGCGCTGCCGTCGGAATACGGCAGGAACGGCGCACAGGAGGAAGGCACGATATGCGACGGGAAGCGATCGGTGCCGGTGGGTGAAGCGGAGGACAGGCAGAGGGCTGATGCGGGAGCCTGCGAATGCGGCAGAATGCCAAGACTTGGGTTTCAGAGACGTCTCGCGCGCAGGTGCGCGAGGGGGGACGGGCCTTATATACCTCCGGGCCCGGGAGCCCCCACCGACACAAACGGCCTAGCGCCGGTCGCTCAGTGCTTGCCACACTGTCCCACAAAGCCCGCGGGCTTAGCCAATGGCGGCGCCGCCACAGGCCTGTTTTACTGGGGCGCTGATAAGAATTTCTGCCCTTGCCCCAGCCCCTGACCTAGACCCGATTCGCCATCGGCCCACCGCCCTTGCTGCCAGTACGCGTACTTCTGCCACCGTTGAATGCGGTTGGCGGTAATAATGCAGTGACTGATGAGCTCAGCGCCGGCCGCAATGCTGTCTGCCACCCGACACACACTTAGCCATGCGAAACTCGGCCGCAGACCAGCAGCCTTGGTCTGCTCGACTTGAAACAGAACAAACACTGCTAGCCGCCAGGGCGCGCCTTCACTCGCTGTGCTGCAAGCGCCTGCCGGGCTTGCGTTGTGACTCACCGGTCACGCTGGCACATGCCAAAATCTGCCGCCCAAAGTCCTCATCACGTGACTCGCCCCCCTGGTCCGATTCTCGGAAAACGCAGCACCGAGCCGTGCTGTATGCCACGGTTTGCCTTGCGGGCAGAATCCAGCGACAGCGGCGGTATGAGTTGCAGTTTGCCATGTGAGCACTCGCCACCGTAGAGTCGATCGCCTCAGTTTTGATGCTGTCAGCCGAATTCACTGACCGCGGCAGTTGCAGCCCTGTGCTGCAAGTGTCAATGTGCACTTCTCAGGATATCGAATGGAGCACCTACCTCACTGTCGTGTGATCAACAACACTGCGAGACGAACGCACACACACACACACACACACACACACACAGCATAGCACTGAATTTCGCCAGATTCTAGGCCTTTTGGTGGCAGCCACAGCCTGTTTTCATACCTCGTTCTGAACGAATTCCGCCCCATCTAGTTCCGTCCGGTGGCTCGGCGTCGATGCTGGTCTGCTGGGAGCATGGTTAAAAGTGCTATAGTAAAGCGTGATAAGGCGACCACAAGATGATATCGTATTCAAGTAAACTTTAGATTTATAATCATATTCCGTGTCCAAGTGAAAATGGAGTTCTGTTCAAGTCTCTTTTCGGGTATCTTCGTATAGATTAGCCGTTGCAAAAGTGTCTTCACCTCTCGAAGCTCGCGGGGAGGGAAGGATGGAGCAGGCAAACTACGCCCACTCAGAATACGACGCCTCATCCATCCCACGGCGCCCCACGTAGTTAATGCAAAAGTTCTTCCATCCCACCCAAATAACGTGACAGAAGACTGAACTTGTTCATGGGGACTTTGAAACTGGAGGGCCGACACTGTTTGCCCTATTGAATAGGCCAAGCAACAGGCGGCTGAGTTCTCTATCCGTCCCTTTCTAGGAAACTCCTACCTGGAACTATGAATTGACTCATGCCACAATACCTCCTGACAGGGCGAAACAGCTGGAAGTGGTGCTTTTTGACCCTTCTATCTCACGTCCAGATGCCTAGCTACGCATGTTCTTGTGACCACGCTCGTTTGGCACGGTACCTTCCGCTGTCAACCACCTGTTCACACGACATGGCGGATAGTGATGGAAGATAGACGGCCGGGTTACATTCTACCTCTCTCCTCTCCCTTCTAGATAAGCCGAGCACTACAAGAGGCACAGCCCAAGGATATCTCACTCCTTCTTTCCCTACGCACACACACACTCTCTCTGTCTCTCTACTCTATCTCCCTTCTCTTCTGAATAAACAAACACAGGACTACAGGACACAGGCTAGCAATACACACCTTCTACTCTACTTTCTCCCCTTCTCTTCCGAGTAAACAAACATAGGACTGCAGAACACAGACTAGCAATACACACCTTCTACTCTATCTCTCCCCTTTCAGCGCCCAGGCCATGGACCCCATTAGCTTCGCGATCGGCGTCGTCAGCCTGGCATCAATCGTGTCAACATGCATCGAGGGATTCCACATCTTCCAATCCATCCGCGGCTACAACCATGACACAGACACGGTCATGCTCAAGCTGGAGATCGAGCGTGCATTGTTCATCGAGTGGGCCCAAAGCGTCGGCCTCCTGAAGAAGCACTATGTCAAAGTATACCTGTTCAACCCCGAGACTGACAAACTGGTTTACGACGTCGTGTTCAAAATCAAGCAGCTGCTGGACGAAGCTGAGACGCTGGCGCGAAAGTACGGCCTGATCAAGGATGATAGCTGGAAGAGCTGCTACGACAGCAGCAAGAAGACGACGGGCGGTTGGTGCCACTGCGACCGCCACATCACGAAGCACCGACACCGGCCATCTCCATCTCCATCTCCATCTCCATCTCTATCTCGCTCTGACAACGGCAGCCGCCAGACGGGGGCCAGTAGTGCAGCGACCAAAACCCCGCTCTCGCGCAAATTCATGTGGACAATCTACACCAGGGACGAGTTCGAATCGCTCATCGAGCAGCTGCACTACTTCATCGAGCGGCTCGGCCAGATGGTCAAGAGCGTGAACCAGCGCCAGATGCTGCTGAAGGATCTGCGCGGCCTCGGTGCCGACTTTAGCAAGCTCGGCCTCATTGAGGCCAATGGCGATGACGACAAATGGAGTGTGCAGAGCAGCGATGGCCTGAATATGGCTTATCAGCACGATGGCAATGATGTTGGCGGATACGACAACTGGAGCGACGTCATGACCGTCATCAGCAGTGGAAGGACCGGCCGCCATTACTACGGTAGAAAGCACGGCGACGGCCGTGACGGGAATAGCAAGATCGCCACCAAGACTAATCCAAGGCCCACCACCAGAAGCAGCAGCAGCAGCAGCAGCAGCAGCAGGCCTCATCGCAATAACTATGATGACAATAATAATAACAATTACAACAACAAGACTGACTCCTACCCTCCCCCGCCGTACTCATCCTCCACATCACTGTCCCAGCGGCGCCACTCGCCCTCATCCAAGACCTATACTCTCTCCGACCACCACCGCCGCCACCACAGAGGCAGCAGTGGCAGCCGCCGCCGACCGAGTTCCTGGTTGTCAGGGAGTTCTGATTTCTACTGACTGGCTGATTCTTTCCCTTCCTATTCTTTTTCTTGTTCACTGTGTGCACGACGTTACTGATTATATCTATCTATTATAAACCACTATACATTATAAACAGGGTGGGCTTGTTGTGGCTTGGTTGATTTGCATGGATGCGTGGATGCGTGGATGCGTGGATGCGTGGATGCGTGGATGCGTGGATGCGTGGATGCGTGGATGCATGGTTGCGTGGGTGCGCGGCTGTTTGATCACTATTATGATTATTATGCTCATTACTGCGTTAGAGCTATTGCTGTACTGTATACTGTTGTAGATGTAGTGCATCATTGATCACAACTTGTACACCACATACTATCATTTCTGTGTCAGTAACATGAGCAAGCGAGACATGAATGACAGCGGTTGAGGAAATGAAAGATTAATTTTTTGCCCAACCCTCTGCGCCTATCAGATCAACCGCTGCGCCTATCAGGTCAATCACTGTCATCGTCATCAAAGCCCGGGCTGTCATCGCCGTCGTCAGCATCATCATCAAACCCTCCATCTCTGCCGTCGTCATCGTCGTCACTACTTCCAAAGTCATACGTGACAGGCTTCTTCTTGTTGGTTGCCGCGCGTCTGGCTGGTCTGGCCGACAACGCTTTCTGCTTGGTGGCTGGGGCCTGCACCTCATCGTCATCGGTGTCGAGAATGTCGTCGACCAAATCCTTCTTTCCCTTTGCCGCATCGACGTGCATTAGCTCGTCATCGTCATCCGAGTCAGAATCAACGATCTTCTTCTTTGCCAGCCTCTTGGCATAGGCTTTTGCAATCGGACTTTGCTCTACTGACGTCGTCTTCTTGGCCTTGGCCGGGGCAGCAGCAGCAGGAGCAGCAGCAGTAGTAGTAGCAGCTTTCTTGGCCGCAGCAGTAGTAGCTTTCTTGGCGGCGGCAGCAGCAGTTTTCTTCTTCGGCTCAGTGTCGTGCTCGTCAGTATCTGTCTTCTTCGCTCTTCCGGCCTTCTTGGCAGCCGCAGGCCTGGGCTTGGGGGCAGGAGCAGCCGAGGGCTCGCTACCGGAGTCATCATTGATCAGCTCAGGTGCCGGCTTGTCCTTGTTCGTGATGAGAATTGACTGTCTGGACGACTGGTGTGGGCGTGGTGCGAGAGCTTCAAAGTTAGTGTCGTCGTCGTCTGACAGCGAAAAGTCGGCGGTCGAGGAGGCCTTCTTCTCACTCTTTGCCGGGAGCTTGAATCCACCATGGGCGCTGCTGGGCCGTGAGGTCGAGGCGGAGAAGAGCGGGCGAGAGTTGGTGTCGCTGCTGCCGCTGTCACGACTAGGCTTTGACAGACCCTTGACCATGTCGCCGAGATCGGCAAGCAGCGCGTCGCCGTTGTCGTCACTGTCAGAGTCGAGGTTGACGGCATAGGCCTTGGGCTTGGAAGCAGCTGCGCGAGCAGTACGGCCGGTGGGCTTGGGCATGATTTCATCATTCGAGTCATCAAAATCAGACTCAGCTTTGAGGGCAAGCTTAGACTGCTTCAAAGGAGCAGCAGACTTTTTCTTGTCCTTGCCCGCGCCCGCTCCGACTTTGTCTTGCTGGCTTGCCGAGTCGGCTTCGTCACTGGGACCATCAGTATTCTTATTCACTTTGGACGTTGCTTGGTACAGCTTTTGATAGTTATGAACGCTGGATACTTTGGGAGGGGAGACCAACTTGACATTTCCGGATGCCAGTGCCAGCGTGGATTGTTTCGTCTTGGCCGCCGTCAGGGGGTTGCTCTTGGCCACGGCCGCTGTCAGGGAGTTGCTCTTGGCGACAGCTGTGGCTAGGGGATTGCTCTTGGTGGCAGCCGCGGCCTTCTTGGGCTTCTTGTCCTCATAGTCATCGTCGTCATCGTAGGCATCACCGAGCCCCCTTGGCTTCTTGACGGGTCTGCCGCCGACAGCGGTGGCAAACTTCTTGGAGACTCGGCGACCCTTGCGAATGTTTCTGATGCGGTTCTTCTCCTCATCCAGCTGCAAGTACCATTCGGCGATAAAGTCATCGAGATCGGCGCGCCAGAGGTCCTCCTTGGATTTCTTGGTCAAGGCCGTGATTTCCTCTTCTTTGTCGCCGATCTGCCTGAGCAGGCGCTCGACTCGCTCCTGAGTCAGCGACCACAAGGGCATGCCAAGAAGGTAATCATAGGAGCTGGCGTCAGTAAGCACGGCACCGTCAGTCTCGTCGTCGTCGTTGTTTTCTTCGTCTTCTTGGGCATGAGGATCAAGATCGACAGGCTTGGCGGTGGCATCTTGAGTCTTGGGCAAGGGATCGAAGCCGAGTTTCTGCAGCTCTGCTATCAGCACCGCCTTCTTCTTCCTGGAGATGACGAGCTTGCTGTCAATGATCATCTGCACAAAGCGGGCTTGGTTAGTCAACTTCCTCAGGGCCCTGTTCATGTCACTCAAGAGCCATTCCTTGCGTCTGGCATACACATGCAAGCGCCAACGGTAGAACTCTTCCATGATGTCCTGAATCGAGTTGTACTTTGTGATGCGTCCCTCGGGGTCAAATGCAACCAAGTTAGATGTGGCCATGGTCTTGGAGAGCTTGAAGCGCTCTTCCAGGCCCTCTTCAAGAGCCTGCTTCATGTGCTTGTCGTCCATCTGAATGATGAAGTTGACGCTCTCGTGGGTGTTGTAGTCCTTGTAGTCCTTGATGAAGGACGGGACCTTTTCAGCCTTGATAATCTCCTCAAGCCGGTCCTTGAAGTCCTGTGTCCACATGCGCACGGGCAGCTCGGTGATCTCGACCTCGCCGTCGTTCACCTGGCTTGCAATCCCGCTGAACTTGAAGCGGTCGGGGCCAATCTCGGTGACAGCGCCCTTGAAGCCACGGAACCAGGGCTTCATGGGCAGCCAGTCGTCTCCAGCCATACGCCGCCTGAGGTTGTTGACAATTTCCTCGGGATTATAGTTGGGGATGGAGCAGCTCCAGCCGGTGCCAATGCCGTCAGCACCATTAAGGAGAAGCAGGGGCACAACAGGAGCATACAGCTCAGGCTCAATGTTGCTGCCGTCGTCCTGATTGTACGTCAGAAGTGGCTCGTCGGCCTGATGGAAGAGCTTGCGGGCAAAGGGCGACAGGCGCGTGTAGATGTACCGAGCACTGGCACAATCAGCGCCGCCCTGCAGACGCGAGCCGAAATTACCCGAGGGCTCAAGGCAGTTGACGTTGTTGGAGCCGACAAAGGTCTGGGCGAGGGCGACAATGGTCTGCTGCAGCGAGGCCTCACCGTGCTGGTAGGCCGTCAAGCCAGACACAAGACCGGCAAGTTCGACAACCTTGACGTCCTTCTTCAGGTTGCGGCGGAAGCAGGTGTAGAGAACCTTGCGCTGACCAGGCTTGAGACCATCAATGACAGAAGGGATAGAGCGGATGTTGTCAGCCATGCTGAAGAGGATCAGCTCCTTGTTAATGAAGTCAGCGTAGCTGATCTTCTTGGCCGTGTGGTCAAGGTAGGTGCCGGGCTTGAACTGACGCAGCCACTCCTTGCGTTCGTCGGCCTTCTTCTTGGAGAAGGCCAGTTCAATGAGTTGGGCTTCCTCGTCCTTCATCGTGTCGAATTCCTTGTGGTGGCGGTCGAGATCGTTGAAGTAGACCTGGGCATCCTCGGCAGTGCTGGTGCCCAGACCCTTGTAGTACTTGTGGTCCCAGGACTTCAGCTCGTGCCGGTGTGCCTCCTTCCACGCCTCGTACTCGGGCAGGGTGAAGAAGGTGCGCGACTGGGTCGGGTTTTTGGGATCGCCCTTCCACGTCTTGACGATGGGGGTGATGAATTCGACCAAGAACTCGGGGATCTTCAGCAGCGAGGGGAACTGGACCTGCAGAAAGTTGATCAAGAGCCCCTTGATGTGCGAGCCGTCGTGGTCCTGATCGGTCATGATCATGAGATGGCCGTAGCGGAGGCCCTTGTTGTCGGTGTACACCTTCTTGTGCTGCAGGCCGAGGAAGGTTTTGATGTTCTGGATTTCGACGTTTTTGGAGATTTGGTCGATCGAGGCGTCGCGCACGTTGAGAAGCTTGCCTCGCAGCGGGAAGACGCCGAAGAGGTCGGGCCCGACGACGGAGCGGCCGGCCATGGCCAGGCCCTTGGCCGAATCGCCCTCGGTCAGGATGAGGGTGCACAGATGGCCGTTCTTGGTGCCGGCATTGTTGGCATCGACCAGCTTGGGGTTGTGCATGCGGCTTCGCTTGGTGCCGTCGCTCTTCTTCAGGATCTGGTCGGCCTTTTGCTTGGCGAAGGAGAGGATGTTGGTCACGACCTCGGTGCCGGCGATCTTCTTCATAAAGGCGTCCGAGATGATGCACTTGCTGCCGAACTGGCTGACCTTGGTCGTCAGCTGCTCCTTGGTCTGGGAGGTGAAGGCGGGATTGACGATGAGTGCATTGACAAAGATGAAGATATGGCTGCGGATCTGATGCGGCTTGAGCTGGGCCCCGCCCTTGTTGCGTTTCTTGACCACGTCCAGCAGCTTGTTGACGATCTGGTCGGCAATGTAGTTGACGTGGGTGCCGCCCGAGGTGGTAGCGACCGAGTTGACAAAGGAGACCTGCTGGAAGGAGCCGTCGGAGACGGCAAAGCCAATCTCCCACCGCGGGTCTGGCCTGTCGACCAGGATGTCGCTCTCGTCGTTGGCCGCTTCCTCGCCGCGCTCCTTCTTGATGCCCTTGGTGTACAGCTGGCTGTACTTTTTGAAGTTTTGGGTCGGAAGGCGCGATCCATTGAGGTAGACGGTGCAGTCGCGCAGCGTGCCTGCCACGTCGTACACGCGCCGCTTGAAGAGCGCCTCAAGGTCGTCGTCGATGCCGCTCATGCCGAATTTGGCAAAGTCGGGCTCGAACGTGACCTTGGTCCAGTCGTCGCCGCCCTTCTGCTCCTCAATGGTGGGCGCGCCCATGACGGACATGTTCTTGGTCCAGGTCTGGCGGTACTTCTTCTTGTGGCGCTTGGATGCCGTCTCCACGGTGAATTTGGTGCTGAAGATGTTGGCCAGCTTGGCGCCGTAGCCGTTGCGGCCGCCCGTGACCTTCATCTCGTTGTCGTCGTAGTTGGAGCCGGTGAGCAGGTGGCCAAAGATCATCTCGGGGATGTACATCTTCTCCTTGGCGTGCATTTCGATGGGGATGCCGCGCCCGTTGTTCCACACGCTGATTCGGCCGTTGGCACGGTCGATCACCACCTTGATCTGGTCCTGGTTCTTGTCGTTCTGCTTGTTGTCGGCCGCGTTGACCAGGATTTCGTCGAAGATCTTGAAGATGCCGGGGACGAATGAGATTTCGCGGAACTCCATGGCGTCGCTGGCCGTGTTGTAAACCCACATCCTCTCCTGCGTGTGCTCGACTGAGCCGATGTACGTGTCGGGCCGGCGGATGATGTGCTCGAGCTGCGTCAGGCGCTGGTACTGCTCCGACGCGTTCTTGGCCTTGGCCGCCTTGGCCGTCTTGGCCAGCGGCGAGGCGCCGTCGCCGTCGCCGTCGTCGTCTTTGGCCATGGCCTCGTTGACGATGTCGGCCAGCGGCTTGGAGTGGCTCGACTTGACCGCGTTGGCGGCCGCCTGAGACAGTTTGGCTTTTTTGGGCGGCGTGGCCACCAGCAGCGACTCGTCATCAAAGGCATGGCCGGCGTTGTTGCTGCCGTTGCTGCCGTTGCTGCCGTTGATGCCGTCGTTGCCGTCGTTGCCGCCGTTGTCGTCATCGTCGCCGGCTGCCTCCTTCTTGGTCCGCTTCCTCGGCACCGTCGACTTGGTCGTCTTGGCCGCCGCCGACTTGGTCGTCTTGGGCGGCGCCGGCTTGCTTTTCTTGGCAGCGGCTGTTTTCTTGGCAGTGGCCACCGGCTTGGTGGCCGCTTTGGATTTTGGCTTCTGTCGACGGCGTTAGCAGGGAAGTGAAGATGCGATAATGGGAATCGGGCTGGGTTCTTACAACTCCGCCGCCAAAGTCGGAGCCGCTGTCGGCGTCGATGTCAAACGCCGACGAGTCCATGGCTGGTGGTTAGAAAGAGAAGGGAATGGGGTTAGGCGGCATGCAGACAGGCCAAGAGAAAGAAGGGAAAGGCGTGAAGCGGCATGCAGACAGGCGAATAGAAAGATGGATGAAAACAAGGAGGAGTAAACGTCTCAGCTCGTCGACGATAACTCGCGTGTGTTTACGCCACTGTTGACTCGAAGGCGCGTTATCGCGCTTAGGAGATAAGGGCCGCTTGTCTCGCACGTGACGCCGCGACTGGCTTCGAGAGGCCAATCACAGCGTCGCTGCGGCAGGCCCACTCTCTTACTCCGCAGAACAGACACTCGCTGTCACGGCGTACCTGCCCCGTTTGCTGGCAGGTGCCTGGCGCCAAGCGCCCCACTTGCAGTATATCCATAGTCTGACGGTTCATCCGTCTGATCATCATCAATTCACCAGACAGATAGCTCATTTCTTGCTTGTTCTTGCTTTTCCATCGTTCGATAGCCTAGAGCTATCCTACGCCCGCCACGTTGACTACTTCTGACAATAGGACACTCCGTCTGAGTGTTTGATACCCGAATATAAAATGTACTCCAAGACGAAGAATACCAGTGTACAAATATTAAATACTGCCTTGTATTGCTGTAGTTTAGAGGTAGAAGCCAGAAGGTAATTAACAGGCAAGGGGAACACTGATCGTACGAATCAGATAGAGAACAGATATCGTACGAGTCGAGCGAGATCAAGGCTGTAGAGAGAGAGAGAGAGATCAAGACTAGAGAGAATTGAAGACCGTCTGTCCACCTGGATTGAGAGACTCTCTGCGCTATATATCCGGGCTTGACCCCTTGTCAAGAGCCCCTCACCATCAATGACTGGGAGATTTGTATGGTGCGCACACTGTAAACTCCCAATGTCTCATTGATTGTCTCATCGACTGTCTCGTCGACTGTCTTGTCGCAGAGAGTCAGAGCTTAGGTCACTTGATCGGAATCTCGACTTGCACACAGTGGACTGCTGCTGCTGACAGTAATTAGCCTGGGGCAATGTCCGAGTTGAGCCGCGGCCGCCAAGGCAATCCATTCGAACGGAAATCCCCCCCTTGATTGTCATGATCCCCCCCCTGATTGTCATAAATGGCACACACATATATTGGAACGCCTGGATCTTGGCCCTGAGAGTGGCAAGATTCCCTACCTTTGTTCAGAGGTATATGTCACCGAAGGAACGTTAGAGCAGCCAGGCTTGGCGGGAGCCTAGTAGTTTACCTGCTCGTCCGTAGCTCGCAGATCATAGATCTTTATCAATCGATTAAATCATCAGACTTCGTCCATCTGCTCGTTCTGCTGGCCGCAGACCGTCAGAGCATAGGTGTCACGGATGTTTTATCCCGTGACACAAGGCCAAATCTTGCCGAGTTCGGCAAGATGGCCTGTCTTTTTAGGCTATTAGGTTTCCCACAGGTGCTGGCAATACACGTAGGGCTCTCTAGCCTACTGGCCTTCCGGGCATAACAGTGACGGCGATTCTGTGCCTTGTCGACGCAGAACAAGAGAGCATACATGTCTGGATTGTCTCGTTCTAGTGCACATAGTACAGAGTCGACGGCAACTCAATTGACCACGGAGGCGCCTGTGGCAATACTATCGAGCCGATTGTGCGATGTCGCAAGCCGACCCGGTCACGCCGCTTGGCGAGGCTGTCTTTCTAGTCGACAATATCAAACACGACGCGTTACAGAGGAAAGAGCGACGAGAGCAGATTGGCTTGGCGGCAGCCTATTTTATCTGCTCATCCGTAGCTTGTAAGATAGCCTTCTGCTATCTGACGATGGAGAACGAACAAGGAACGAGAAAACTAGCGATCTGTCTGATTGATTGATGATCAAGATCAGACGGTAGACCCGTCAGACTATAGATAGACCGAAAGTGGGGCTCTTGGCGCTAGGCGCCAGCCAACGAGCGGGCAAACGGCAGGTACGCCGTGACATAGCTGGTAGTTAATGATGAATCAATCACTTTAATCATTAGATCTCGCTCATCTGCTCGTCCTTTTAGCTATCGGCTATCAGACGACGGCCTCCAGTACGACGGACTCAACACGGAGAGGCCGTCGATTACGTATCGCAACGGCACGTACTACCTGCTCTATAATGCGCATTGCTATGTTGATTATGCTTCCTGCGTGGCGGTGGTTGATATATATACGAGCCTTACTGGTGTAACTAAGCTGAGCTGAAATCAAAACAGTAATCGCAAAAGGAACAGACTCTGCTCCAGGCTGGCGATTATGTTAGTGGTGCCGTGTTGCACGCGCCAGGGAGCATCGACACGAGTGACAAACTAACAGGCTAGGGGAACACTGATCGTACGAATCAGATAGAGAACAGATATCGTACGAATCGAGTGAGATCAAGACTGGAGAGAGAGAGAGAGGGAGAGAGAGAGAGAGATCAAGACTAGATAGATTTGAAGACCGTGTCCCTCATCTCTGATTGAGAGACTCTCTGCGTTATATATAGCCTGGCTTGCGATCCCTTGTCAAGAGCCCCTCACCATCGATGATTGGTAAATTTGTATGGTGCGCACACTGCAATCTCCCAATGTCTCATTGTTTCATGGATATCGAGTTTGTCTCATTGACACTAAGATGATGATATCTTGTGTCACGTGATCGGAATCTCGACTTGCACACAGTGAATTGCTGCTGACAATACCCGGGTGGCAGCCTTTATACCCAACGAGGCTGGCATACCTGGCTCCTCTGTGCCTTCATGTAGGATGGCTCACGGCTATCTTACGATGGAGAACGAGAAACGGACAAGAAACAAGCGGTCTGTCTGATGAATTGATGATCAGGATCCGACGATCGAACCGTCAGACTACACACGCCGGTGGTTTGACCACACCAGCTCCGTGTCCCCGCGGAACACCACTCGCACTGAGTTGTGTCAGCAGCTGTCTACTGTGTGCGAACCGAGATTCTGATCACGTGACACAAGCCCCAACTCTCCCCTTACTAGTGCTCCACTGGACGACTCTCAATGAGACAATCAATGAGACAGGCGTGCGCTACAAGTTGAATAGCGAATTTGACATCCTGGGAAGCTCAGAGTAGCCTTCCATTAGTCAAGTCGGAATCCATCTCATCTCTAGCCTATCTCAACGTCCGCTGCCCCCTACCTGGATCGAAATGGCATCCCCAAGGGGTCAATCAACGACTCTCAAGTCTCCTAGAGATTGGAATCGCTGGATAGGTCAGATCAAGACGAAAGCCGTCAACTATGGCGTCTGGGAGTATATCGATCCGTCAACAACTACCCCATCCACTCTCTCCAAACCAATCAGGCCCAGTGCTGCCTCATTCGGAACAGGGGAGAAGCCTTCAGTAGCAACACTGACTGACTCGCAATTTAAGCGATATCAGGCTGAGGTGACTGTATGGCAAGAAGATTCTCGCCTATACAGCGAGAAGCAGAAGATTCTAGCAGAATTGGAGGATCATATCATCAAGACAAGCCGGGTATACTGGTCGACAATCGAGGATGTCTCCGGAATTCATGCCCGTCTTGTCAAGCTCAAAGAGAGAGTCGCTCCATCAACCTATGCTCAAGAACAGGCTGCTCTTAGGAGGTATAATCATATACGATCTAGAGCTGCGAATATAGGCACTGAGGAATGGCTGCGAGAATGGGAAAACGCTCTGCGAGACGCCCAGGAGCTTAAGCTACCTGAAACAGCCGGCATCCGTCCAACTCGACACTTTCTACAAGCAGTCGAGAAGATCAAGCCATTGTTCTCTCAAACCTGGTCCAATACAATCGAATCTCTGGCTGTGATGTCTCCTGATGAATCCCTAACGGAGAAAATACCAAATGGGCTCCAGATAGCTCAGATCTACCGCAATCAGCTGATGATCAATGGCATCTAGGACAACAAGGGAGCATTTGCTAGTGTAACCAACCCTGCAAGATGAGCCTGTCCCAAATGCCCCTCGATCCAAGAAATGTCCACTCCACGGCGAGCACCACTCACTAAACACCTGCTCTATCTTCAACAAGAGCAAACGACAAACAGGCTGGAGTATGGGAATACTGCTGCTTGCCAAGTCTCAGGCTAGAGATCTGCAGGTAATTTAGCAGATGGCTGCATAGAGAGCGCTTTCTGTCGTATGGCCCCCCCAGCTCTCTCGGCTCGACCATTTGGCTCGGGAGTGTAGACAGGAGAGAGCTCTTCCTTGGTCCGAGGTCGCCGGGACACGGTCTTCAATTCTCTCCAGTCTTGATCTCACGATTCGTACGATCTCTGCTCTCTATCCGGTTCGTATGATCATTATAGGTATGAGGTCACTAAGGGGCGCCATATATGCTGGTTGCCCTTGTGGGGTATAAAAGGCACCGGGGCGGGCCATATATGCTGCCCTCGTTCGGTCTGAGGTCACCAAGGGGGACCTGAGGATTATCACGGTTCGCACCGGCCAAGGCCCCCTGCTTGGCAGTTTACCCCTCGTATGCGCGTATCTAGATTCTATTCTCCTTCTGCTAGTGTTTGCGCTATGGTTGGCTGGCCTCGTCTTAGCGGAAGTACTACCAATCATTCGATTTTCTCCTTCTGCTAGTTTTTGCTTTTGCGCTGTGGTTGGCTGGCCTTCCGCACTACTCAGGTAAGAGTAAGGATGTGGACGCGTGGACGCGTGGACGCGTTGACCGTTTGGGGTATAGTGTTTTAGTGCCACAAGCAGCTTAGCACCGGCCCACTTCAGCTCGCCTAGCGCCTGTCAGGTAAGCTGTCCACTAACCGCGTCTGGCGACTGATCTGCCCAGGGTGCTGTGCCCGCTAAGCCGGAAAGGAGCAGGTTCGCTCTACCAGTCCCCCTCGTTTCAAAACCGCTTCTCTGTGTGTTGAGCACTGAGCACTGTACCTCAGGTATCAGCGTGGCCTGCGTCGTTCATTACTGTCGTTCTTGTTGTTTCTGTCACTCTTTTGCTCCGCCCTTGACAAGTTGCCTCTCACGTCCTCGCTGGCGAGTCCCGTGAGAGCCGCTTTGGCTGGCTGGCTGTGATTTTTTCCCCCCTCCTCCGTGCGGCACGAGTGCATCACTCGCTCGACACTCGTCCGTGTCCAGTCGTTATTCACTTGACATGAACATGGCCGAGAGCGACCACGACCAAGCGGCTGTGTCGGCCGTGCGCGTGTCTGGCGCCAGCCAAGTCGACACCAGTGCCAAGCACGACACGACAGATGCGGCAGCCTCGCCCTTGCCCGCGTCCCCGCCCGCGTCCTTGCACGCTTCGTCCAGCTCAGTGTCGGCCAGCAGCATCAGTCTCCCCGCGTCCCAGAGCGAGGCCTCGTCGTCACGCGGCTCCTCCGCCGACTCGGCCTTGGCCCCCGTCGACTGGGCCGAGCTCGAGAAGACGGAGGAGCAGGAGCCCAAAGACGAAGGCACCGACGAGGTAGGCACGAGTCTCCTGTTTTTGGTGGTCCTGCTCTGTTACTGCTCCTGCTCTGTTTCTGCTCCTGCTCTGTTTCTGCTCCTGCCCTGTTTCTGCTCCTGCTCTGTTTCTGCTCCTGCCCTGTTTCTGCGCCTGCCCTGTTCCTGCGCCTGCCCTGTTCCTGCGCCTGCCCTGTTCCTGCGCCTGCCCTGTTCCTGCGCCTGCCCTGTTTCTGCTCCTGCCCTGTTTCTGCTCCTGCTCCTGCCCTGTGTCTGCTCCTTCCTCCACACTCTTATGCTTATCCTTATGCTTATTCTTATGCTTGTTCTTGTTCTAACTCCCTCAAGTCAACCGCACTCCTCGTGGCCCGCCTCGAGCGTGAAAATGCTGCCCTGGCCATTGACCCCAAGGCTGCTACTGCACACGCCCGGCGCCGGCTGCGGTCCAACACGCGCCCGACGTCGGTGCAGTTCATCAAGAAGCTGGTCGACGATCCCTCGCACCAGTCGCTGCGCTACTCGCAGCTGCCCACGCCGCCCATGACCGAGCTCGAGTTCTGGGCGGCGCTGGTGCAGGACTACCGCCAGACCGTCGAGCGCCTGCCCACGCTGACGGCCAACAAGATCCGCGGCGGCGTGCCTCCGCCCCTGCGCGGCGTCGTCTGGCCCAGCATCGCCGGCGCCCACGACAGCCAGCTGCACGCCCAGTTCCAGCGGCTGGCAGGCCAAGCCAGCCCCTACGACGGCCTGATAGGCAAGGATGTCGGCCGCAGCTTTCCCACCGTCGAAATGTTCCGCCATGCCGACGGCGAGGGCCAGACCATGCTGCGAACGGTGCTCAGCGCCTTCTCTCTGCACGACACCGCCATCGGCTACTGCCAAGGTCTTGGCTTTGTCGTCGGGCCGCTGCTGATGCACATGAGTGATGCCGACGCCTTCTGCATCCTGGTGCGCCTCATGGACCACTACGACCTGCGCTCCTGCTACCTGCCCGACCTGTCGGGCCTGCACCTGCGCATCTACCAGTTTCAGGCCTTGCTGACGCGCATGCTGCCCGACGTGGCCGCCCATCTCGACCACCTGCGCATTGAGCCGCTGTACGTGTCGCAGTGGTTCCTGTCCTTCTTCGCCGTCACGTGCCCGCTGCCCATGCTGCTGCGCATCTACGACGTCATCCTGTCCGAGGGCGCCACCGAGACGCTGATGCGCGTGGCCCTGTCGCTGATGCAGCGCAATCAGCACAAGCTCAAGGCCTTTAGCGAGTTTGAGGACGCCATGCAGTTCCTGCTGTCCAGAAGCCTGTGGGACACGTATGCCCAGCAGGCTGACGCCCTCGTCGCCGACTTTGTTGCCCTGACCAGCCTCGTCAGCCGCGACTCGCTCGACCTTCTCGAGGCCGACTTTGCCCAGTCCAAGGCCCTTGCGGCCGCGCCCTCGCTCAAGTCCACGGCCGCCTCTCTCCTCGGCCGCTTCTGGGCCGGCTCGACCGTGCACTCGGCCAACAAGTCTGCTGCAAGTCTGGCCATTCCAGCCTCGAGCGGTCTGCGCAAGTCCTCCTCGGGCCAGAGCTTGGCTCCCACCATGAACTCGACGAGATCGACCCACTCTGACGCCATCACCATTGCCACCGACCTCTCCGTCTGCGATGAGCCCGCCATCAGGATCGACAGCAAGCCACTGGCCGGCTCAAACGACTCGGATCGAGGCCTGCATCAGCAGATTGAGGACTTGCTGACCGCGCTGACCCAGCTCCAGCGACAGCATGCAGATGTCGCTGCCGAGCTTGAGAGAGAGCGCGAGGAACGCGCCGAGGACCGTGCCATGGCTCGAGAATTGCTCACCATCTTGCGTCAACAGTCGGAAGCAATCAATCAACTCGTCGGTGTCGACGGCGACGGCGACCACGACGGCGACCACGACGGTGACGCCGACCCTGAGCTGCGCAGCGTCCTCGACCGTGCCGAGACGCAGCTGGGAGTGTCGCAGCATCAACGACAATCCATCATCCAGTCCAAGCACCAGTTGCGTGATGCAGCCTCGGAATGGAGAACCAAGCACGACCTCGAGGCGGCCAGGTGCCGCGAGCTGTCCAAGCAACTCGACGACCGAGATGCTGAGCAGGCCGCGCTGAAAGAGAGCCTCCGGGAGGCGCGCCAGCGCATTCAAGATGCCCATCGTGATCGCCAACGGCTCGAGTGGACGGTGCAGGAGCTGCGCAGTCGAAATAGCTATGCTCCCGACTCGCCCCAGGATCCCTTGACGCCACTCACTCCGGCCACCGACAATTGCGACCCCAGGCTGACTCTGACTCTGACTCCGTCCAAGCCGGGTGGGCTGCGTGACTTGCGGCTCGGAAGAGCCGATGCGTCCCCGCGCACCAGCAGGGTGGCACGATCCGACGCCAGCCTCTCCACGTCCACCGGCTCGTCCACGTTTGCCAAGCGAACGAGCAGCCTGAACACACAGCAAGTCTTGTCGACGGAGAACCATGAGCCCATCAGCAGCGACGCCCTTTTGCTCGAACTGGTCAATGCCAAGACTGCCGAGGCCGTCACGCGCAAGGAACTCGAGGAGACCAAGACCAAGTTGGATTCCTTGCGCAAGCTGCTCGCTTCTCCTTCCGCATCCTCGCCCCAAGTCCCGCCGGCTGCGGTATCGCGCATGGCGCCCTCTTCGTGGGAAGGAGTACCACAAAATGACATGGTTGCCAAGCCTGGCCCGACGCCCCCCCCTTCTACCAGCCCCGGAGGCTTCTTTTCCGGCTGGGCCAGGCGCAACTAGTTGGACAAGGAACAAATTGGCTTGTCTCTAGTTTACACTTTTGGGTCAATATTATTGTGCTGCAGCTAAATTCTTTCTAACACGTACTCCACCACATCTACTGTTTCTAAATTTCCCAGCACGTGCTCTGCTGGTGAAATCAAGTACTGACACGCTCAACTCGAGCCAGATTTCCTTTTCCTCGGCTTGACAGATGTGGCGTCTGTGCTTGGTGTCTGTGTGCTCGACGCGAATCGATTGACTGGATTATTTTGCAGTGACGCACAAAGTACACTTACAATTCTAGGTTGGCCAATACTACATCAAAAACTAGCAGATCAGCATAACTATGAATATGAAATATTATGGAAAATTACGAATTACTATCAAATCACTAGCACTATGAACTAATTACTGTCAAATAACTCTAGCTGCGAGATACGTAGTAACTACTTAGGACAACAGGAGCGCTAAAAATCTGTTATGCCCAGAACGCCAGGAGGCTAGAGGGCCCTATATGTCATGAATGACACGCACATATATATCGGGAATGCCTGAATCATGCCTGAGAAAGGCATAATTCCCCGTCTTTTTGGAGGTAGGGCTCTCCAGCTTACTGGCATTCCAAGGCCTGACACTATACCTTTAGACAAAGGTGAGGAATCTTGCCACTCTTGGGTACAGATCCAGGCGTTCTAATACATATGTGTGTCATTCATGACAACGGCACAGTAGAGATTTTCAGCCGGACACCATTCAGTTCAGCCTGCACATTCTTGTCGTCAGGACCGCTTCTGAACCCGAGCGCGCTTTCCAACTCAAGGGTTGACTATGATTAGCTTTAGTAGTAAAGTATAACCAGCAGGAGCTCCCCTCTCTCCTGCCTCCTCGAACTGGTGACAACATTCCATTCCCCCTATGCTATGACGTGCAAGCAGATGCTAATGTTTCCACGCTGTAGGAGCAAAGCCTCATCCTCACAATCCAGCCCAGATGAAGAAACTTGTCATGAATGACAGTACGCATATCTATTGGAATGCCTGAATCTTGGCCTAGTTGGCAAGATTCCGCGTCTTTTTTGAGTCAGGTTTGGCGTCCTCAGCCCACTGGCATTCCCCGGCCTACTAGTAGCAGACGCCAGAACTCGTCGAGGGAAAGAATGTCTTTGATCCTCTGGATCATGACCACCACCACCACGACGTGCCCCCGTTGGCTTTGGCGTAATATATACGATGCTCAAGCAGAACCCTCTCTTCTCAACATACTTTGATTGGTATGGCAAGTACCCACACGTGTCCCCCCTTCTGGAGTATCCTAGCCATGTCTGACGCTACTTGGGGGCAATTGGATACCCGAACCCCCTATCCCCAAGTCCTTGCTCAAAGATTTTGTCACCACCACCCCCCTGGTGAAGAGAAAGATTTGTTTCTTACTTTCATCCGAAAGATATTGATTTGGGATTCGGAAGCAGGGTTCACTGTGAATGAGCTCACGCAAGGGAGTGGAAATGTTATGACTGGAAGGCCAGAAGGCTGGAGAGCCCTATACCTCCAAAAAGGTAGGGAGTCTTGTTGTCATGACCAAGTTCCACAAGTCACTTGGGGATCGCCCAAAAAGACTGAGAGTACTCCCGAATCCTGGTGCACATCTTGGAACTTGTAATATTTATGCTTGTAACCGGCACCATGTTACACTTGCTACTCCCAGGCCAAGATTCAGGGAAACATGTCAGGCCTTGAAACACCAGTATGCCCCAATCTTCCCATTCTCGTGCAAGACCCCAATCTTCCATTCTCGGGCAAGACCCCAATCTTCCATTCTCGGGCAAGACCCCAATCTTCCATTCTCGGGCAAGACCCCAATCTTCCCATTCTCGGGCAAGATTCAGGCGTTCCAATTCATATGTGTCTGTCATTCATGACAAAACTGCTGCAATATAATGTGTAAAGGGATTAGAAAGGAAAGAAAGGGACTCCTGAATCTCGCAAAGACGGGGGACCTTGCCAATTCAGGCCAAGATATACTGTAATGTACAAGCATAAATATTGAAGCTCCAAGAAAAATACCCAGGGTTTGTGAGTACTTTGTCAAACTTGGTCTTACACATGCTCATGTCGTAAGCTTGATCTTCTGTATAAAGTCAGTTTCACTCCAATTGCTAGTAGGAGGTAGGTCAGTTTCACTCCAATTGCTAGGAGGTAGGTCAGTATCACTACGACAGCTAGAATGAGGTAGGCCAGTATCACTACGACTGCTAGAATGAGGTAGGCCAGTATCACTACAATTGCTAGAATGAGGTAGGTCAATATCACTACTGAGGTGGGTAGTGAAGTGATCAATTGCTGAACAATAAGATGACTTGAAGATGATCTTGCTGTTGTTACTAGTACAGCTTGCTGCTGCCCCGCTGGCATGCCAACCATGGTTCAACACATCAAGTACACCAGGCAGGCACGACCCATTCATTCACGCGACGCGCTTCAACCTTGAATTCGGCCATGCCTCTCTCTCTCTATTTCCTGACACCCTGTGGTAAGTTGCATTGGCCTTTCACCCTTTCTCCCCCCACCCTCGACCTCGACTGCAGTCAGAGCCAGCATCATGAAGCCAGAGGCTCCCCACCAATACGACCACTCTTACGACACCTCTTTCGACACCTCTTTCGACATCTCTTTCGACACCTCTTTCGACACCTCTTTCAACATCTCTGACGACAACTCGTGCAAGACCTCTGGCTTGGCAGTTGTCCACTTGCTCGACCGCGCTCTCCACACCAACAACCCGTTTGTCGCCACTCTTGAAGCCATCAGACGCGGCACCTATGTTAGTGGCTACATATACAATCCTGATGGCACCGCTTGGATACCCACCGATCGGGACCAGGGTTTTCTGCCGCCTCTGACCATGCACGAGCTTCATCAATATCTCCCACAGCCCGAGCTCAACGACAGCCGCTCTGTTACTCCTCCACCAGCAGCGACAACAACAACAGCAACAGCAGCGAATACTCTACCGCCATCGCAACCACAACTAGTTCCCCGGACAAACTTGGATTGGATACGCCAATCATCAACTTTGACACAACAATACCAGCAGCCTCAGCCGATCAGATTCATTCCCACGACCCCTGGCCTCTTCGCCCCCACGCCCCCAAGCCTCTTTGCTCCCACGACCCCTGGCCTCTCCGCTCGTCATGCTGCAGAACAACACCAGCAACAAAAGGACGACCACTTCCTCGACTTCCCCCCTCTGGCCAGTCTGCAGGCCACTCCGCCCTCTCCACTAAGCCCAATGCAGGGCCTCTCTTCACCTGTGAAACTGCCTGACACGCCCACTCCTGCTCCTCGAGTGGCTCATCAGCGCAGCAGCGGAAGTGGAAAGCATCTCGTCGAGATGGACGACGAAGACGAGGAGATGGAGGAAGAAGAAGACGAGTCTCCCAGCGACCCGACCACCCCAGAAGACTCGGCCGACGAGGACTACAAGCCCAGTCGGCAGAAGAGAGTGAAGGTGATGGCAGCGGCGGCAGCGGCGGCAGCGGCGGCAGTGCGGAGGAGCTCGCGTCGGACTAGGGGGTTGAAGCCAGACAATTAGCCAGGCTCTCTCTCTCTCTTTGTTTTTTCCAGACATGATATGATGATGCCGTGATGTCATCTGAGTAGTAAGCAGTCTTTTGTAATTCTAATCATCATCATCGTCGTCGTCGTCGTCACTAAGATCCTCAAAGTCCGAACTGAGTATCTTTTTCTTTGCTTGTTCTCGCGCTCTTTTTTTTTCAGACATGATATGATGATGCCTTGATGTCACCTGAGCAGTAAGCAGTATTTTGTAATTCTAATCATCGTCATCGTCGTCATCGTCACTAAGATCCTCAAAGTCCAAACTCAGCGTCTTTTTCTTTGCTTGTTCTCGCGCACTGTCCTTGCTGCCGTTGGTATTACCCTTATTCCCACCTCCATCTACTCTCAGCGGCACCGACGCCGACGCCGACGCCGACGCCGATACCAACCCTTTCTTCTCCTCTCCTCCTCCTTTCTTTCCCTCTATTCGTTTAGGCCCTGCCACTTTCTGATGATGATAATCTTCTACATCTTCTTCCACATTTTCCGTCTCCCTCACTAACCGGGCCACCTCGGCATCCACCACGCTCTCCCCTCCGCCGTTCTCCCCAGCCTCACGAATGATCTGCAACCGGCCCAGGGCGCCGCCGCGCAACAGCCCGCTTTCTGCAAACGCCTGTTGTCCGCCGCCCAGCCGGTGCTGCGCCAGTGCCAGTTCTTCGAGCGCCGCTTTTTGCTGCGATATGTCATCGTTGGCGTCGATTGCGTGCTGATCTTGAGACGAAACGTCAATGTCGGTAAACCGCGCAATCCGAGCAGCGAGAGACGTGAGCGCTGCGTAGTCTACCTCTTGTTCTCCTTCTGCTTCTCCTTCGCCATCGACACCGCGGGTATGGCGAGAAGTGATATCCTCGCGTAACCGCGCGGCCGAGCGGATGAGGGTGGAGATTTCATCGGCGAGGAGGGCGGCCCGTGCACGCAGGCCGAGGATGCGTGCGTAGTTGGCCTGGTGCTGGCGGAGTGCTGGGAGGCTGCGTGTTGTCAGGTCGTCGTCGGCTTTGATGAGAGATGATATCAGAGTTGGCAGGGAAGAGTAGCTGGCCGTTGAGTTGGAGGTCGAGAGGAGCGTGGTCAGGGTGGCGAGGGAGTTGAGCAGGTCGCGCAGCGGCGCGGTGGCGAGGCTGTCCATTTCCAGGCGGAGAGGAAGTCAGATGTTCTAGCAACACTATGCACGTCTCGACTTAAAACTACATGTTAGTACTAAGTGGGTCGCAAACAAGGTTCGGCCCGAGAGGAAAAGTGGGTCTCTACATTGGCATGTTTGCTGACTTTTTACTTATACACCGAGTACTATATATATGGTATTCACGCTCGATACTCGACATTAAACAGCTGCTCCCACGTCTTTGCTTTGGCCGGGCTAGGCACTCCCTTTTGCGGACTCGTCGTTTGACTCGTCTTCGGCGGCGGCGAAGCCCCATGAACCGCGTCTCTGCCACCCCTCCCCTGCCGCGTGTCAGCACACTACCGCCCCATCATCAGGTCAGTCCTCACCACGTCAAAGACCGAGTCGTCAGCCCGAGCATGTTGTGTGTTCTCTTCCTCACTGGCCGGCGCCACCATCGGCGACGCGCCCCGGCCGCCTGGCTCGCTGCTGGCTATGGGCGCCAGCGGTGCCGGCGCGTCCTTCAGGCTCGACGAGTCCTTCTTGATGCTCAGGCTTCGCTTACTGGCAGAACTGCTTCGCCGGCTTTCCAGGCTCTTGTTCAGATGCTTGGTCGCCTGCACCGCCGCATTGGCAACCCCGCCGCTGCCGCCCTTGTCCTTGCGACCCATGTGTGCCCTGACTTCGACAGTGCTGGCTGTCACGGTGCTTTTGCCCACGCTCGGAGTGCCCGGTGCGCCCGGGCGCTCCTCGGCCGCATCAATCATGTACCATCTCAGGCCGTCAGACAGCTCAAATGGATTCTCGTCTTCCATCGACGCAGTTTCGCTCGCCTCAGCCTGCGTCGAGTCGCTCAACCTGCCCGCTCCGCCGCCCAGTGAGCGCGACAGGTCGACAACGCGCTCCTCGACTCTTGTGATTCGTGCAAGCAGCCAATCGCGGCTCTGCAGCTTGTGTGCGTCTTGCTCGCGGAGAAAGTAGTGTGGCGCTCCGACGTTGAAGGCCGCCCATGGTCGCGTGGCCTGGTTGCGAGTCGGCAAGAAGAGCGCCAGATCGTTCTCCTTGAACGATCGATATGCAATCTTGTCGTGAGCTTCGGCCTGGAACCGATGCGACTTTTCCCGATACGCGCGCGACTCTTTCTGGTATCGTTTTGCCAGGGTCTCCACATCCTTGTATCGCTTGGCAATCATCTCCATCGTGCTGTCGAGCTGGAGCCGCTGGATGGCGGCCAGGAAATCGCGATACTTGGCATCTTCGTCTCCCTCCGTGTCAGACGTCCAGTAGAGCGTCTCGAGGTCCTTGGGATCCGAGTAGTGCGGTGCCGGCACCCCGCCGGAAACGGTGCGCTTCATCAAGGCCGAGCCCAGTTCTTCGCCTCCGCTGAGCATGGTGCTTGCCGAGCTGACCTTGGACGCACGTTGGATTACAAGCCTATCATCCTGCCGCGTAATCGAGTAGCCAAACTGCTCAAGCATGCGGATGATGCGGTCGTTGTGCTGATACAGCCTCTCCGAGAGCCGCTGTGCCTTCTCTCCTCGACTCCGGAGCTTCGCCTTCAGCTTCTCAATCTGGACCCCACTCTCCTCTGCCTCTTTGCTCAGCGTAGCTGCTTCCACGCGTAGCTCTTGTATCGTCCGCTCGTTTTCCAGCTTCGCATTGGCCAGCTCCTCGGCTCGTTGCTGCTCGGACAGGAGCTTGTCTCGCAGGGCGCCAGAGCCTGACTGGCCCGCTGCCAGCTTTTCGCGCAAGTCGTTGAGCTCCTGCTGGATGGCCCTGATCTCGTCGCGCGCACCTGTCTCATTCGAACGAGCCATCTTCATCATCTCCTCGGCCATGTGGTGCTGGCCTCGGCTTGTTTCCAAGCGCTCCTCCAGCTCATCCTTCTCTCGCTGCAGCACCTCAACCCGCTCTTCCAGCGACTTCTTCTCCGCCGTCGCCAGCTGGAGTGAGTCGTCCAGGCCCCGTGCATGGATCGCTGCACCCTCACACAGAATCTCGAGTGCGTTGGCCAGGCGTTTGAGGTCGTCTGGAGGAGAGCCGGCAGGCGACAGATTTGCGTGTGCATTCTGAAGCGTGACGATCAAGTCCTGCTGCTGCTCTTCATGGCTTCGCAGCTGCGTTGCCAAGTTGACATTCTTGTCTCGTGCGCTGTTTCGCTCTTCCCGATGCTGATTTGCCTGCCGTTCCAGCGTCGCCGCCCGTTCTCGCACCGCCGCAAGCCCTTCGTCAGCCTTGCGCTCGCTATGTCGGATTCGCTCTGCCGACACTCGCTTCTCCTCTGCTAATTCATGCCTGAGATGTTCGATTTGCTCTTCCTTGGTCAGCTTGAAATGCTCCTTCGACCCAAGCACCCGATCGAGCTCGTCTTCCAGCTCCTCGATGCGGATCTTTAGCTTGTGATTCTCATCGTCCAGGAGCTGTCGCTCGTCCTCAAACTCCTGCTTCTGCGCATCCAGATTGGCCATCAAGTCGTGCTTGACCGATTCGGCCTCAATCATCTTGTCTCGATGCTCTGCGATCGACCGTCGCTCGGCGTGGGCAGCCTCCTTGAGCTGCTGCACTTCCGCCTCCAGAGCAAGGATCTTTTGCACCGCCGCCTTCTCATCACTGGCTCCGGAAGCTCGCCGGAGTGAGATCGATGGCCGACTTGTGAAGTCGGTCTGCTTGGCAAATGGCGCGGGAGACATGGTTCGGGTGTCGAAGTTGGAGAAGCCGCCAGAAAACGTGCTGCTTGCGGGTCTGGCCAGCTGACTTTGCCGGTGCAGCACATCCTCCAATTTGCGCACACGGCTCTCGGATGCCTTTAGCTTCTCCTCCAGTCGGTGCTTCTGCTCCTGAAGTGCGCGCATATCATCGCCATTCTTGACAACAGAGCTCGAAGCCAGATCGGGCACACTCGCGTTGCTGAACACGTTGGCTTTGCGAGGGCCGGGAGCATCAAGATCCTTCAATCGCTGCGTGATCGTCTTCACAGCATCATCAATCCTCAATGCTCGCAGATCGTCCAGGTAAGCGAAGATTTCACTTCGGTCCACCAACGGCCAAGTGTTGCGCGGCTTGGAAGCCTGCAGGTCGATCAATGCCGCACTGGCGTCAGGCTCGTCCTTTAGAAATTCGGCGTAGGAAGCATTCCACTTCTTGCGTCGGCGTTGCTCTTCATTCGTCAATTGAGACACATCGTCGTGCATGGCATCGACGTCGGTCTGCATGCGCTGCGTCCACTCACTGCGGCGCACCGCTTCGACCAGACTACAGCCGTACACAGACGGAAGCTGAAACACTTGGCTCAGCGCCTGGAGGCTGGCTTCATCCCTGAATTCGAGCTTGGAGATATCGGCCTGCAGGCGGCTGAGCTTCGACTGGATGCCGGAGATTTCAGTCAGAGCGGTGAAGCATGCTCTTGCTGCCTCATTCCGGGTTTGCAAGCAGTCAGAATAGGCCTGTCTAAGATCGGCCACCACGCCCTCGAGACCCGGGATTAGTTCGCTAACATGAGTAGCGTTCTTGCGTAACGCAATGCTGACGGCTACATCTCCATCACCCACTTTGAGCAACTCGTCATGATCGTGGACGATTGGCTGGGCCACTGTCTCTGCTTCTTGAACAAGACCATCGATGCCTGCATCTTGGACTTGTATAATGTGCCGCCTCAGCGCGCCAGCTTCCTGCTTCACGTGACCAACGTCGCCGATCAAGCGGCCCAACTGCTGCTCAAAGTCAGCCGACGAAGCCTTGAGAGATGCTTCGGCAGAATGGAGGCTCTCCTCGTCCGCAAGGTCACCCAGTGTGCTGATCTGCTGCGTGCGAGAAGCAGCCCGGCCAAGGAGATGGCCGAGGTCCTCCCGAATAGGCAGCTCCAGCAAGACTCGTCTGCCAGATTCCCAGTCACTTAGGCTTTCCTTCTGCTCGTGGAGGTAATCTGCCGCCCACTGCCGCGTAGCCTCGAACTTCTTGGTCAAGTTGTCCATGTAGTTGTTCAGATTCTCCAGTGCGGTGGCAATGGAGCGGGAAATGGCGTCGGCTTCCAAGGTGAGAGCCTCAACACGCTCAGCGCCATTGCGGACGGCATCGACGACGTCGACTGCCCACTGCCGCTGTTGGCCAAATAGCTCTTTCCACGAGTTGGCACTGCCTGGATCCGCAGGCACACTTGCCACCGCCGGCACTTCCGGGAGGCTGTTGCTTCGATCGGGAGGCGGCTGAGCGTCGGCCAAGAGCGTATTCTTGTCGTACACAAACATCTCACTCTCATTTTTCAAGTTCTTCACATTCCGGCCGCGGCCATTCATCAATATCTGGCGCGACGGCGGAATCGCCGCCTCCGACTCGATCCATTGCCGAAAGGCATCGAGGTCGATGTCGGGCCGCTCATACGACAGCAACTGCCCGTTGTGCGAGATGAACACCGCCACCGCCATTGTCCTCCCATCTTCTACAGGCGGGGGAAATGCATGGACGCGTCCAGAAGCGAAAGTACGCTATCTACGTTTAATTAGGCACGTTCTTTGCTGTTGGCGCCTGTGGCGTCGTTGGCGGCGTTGGCGCCGCACCGACCGCGGGGAGAGGTCTTGGCGTCTCCCCAAGCCCTTTGTTAACGGACGTGCGTGCGTGCAGCTCTTCTTGCTTTTATCTGATCCTGGGGGCTGGGGATGCCACAGCAACATGGCCCATTCTCTCGGACTGGCTTGTTTACCTGACTGGTTGGTTCTGGTGCTCATTTAACAGCAGCAACGTGCTGCAGGCTCTAGAGAAGGTCGACAGCCGCTTTGAGCCGTTGGCGAGCTCTTGTTGATCTTGTCTCCTGGGTAGCCAAGTAGCCAACAATTGACTCTCACTCTGCCTGCTTTATAAGTTCTGCTAGTCCGAGACTGGGACGCTCTGCGCCGACAGTCAAACGTGGCGAACCATATATGAGGATCGAGCCCACCAACGGCAGCTAATTATTAAAGCGTAATAGAGACTGTAGGCCAAATACACTCTCAGCAAATCGCCAATATTCATAGGTTATAATAGGTAGATATAGTTAAACAAGTTGTGTGAGGTATGGGGGGCTTCGTGCTATTATTCATCATCGTACAGTATTTCTACTCAGGCGCAGCGCACCCTCAGCCTTGTTAAGCAATAAGAGTCTCGAAAGCGGGCAAGTCACCCAAAATGTGCGGCCCAAGGTGCTATTAGTTAATAATGGAGCCGAATTTGCTATACCGAAATGGGAAATGTGTTTAACGCGACCCTATCCCCACCCGGCCTGTGGTTACCTTACCTAACACTCAATGAACCTCTGCGCTGCGTCGTTATTTCAGTGAAAACTACATTTCAGTATAGTGGAGGCCTAATATCATCCAACTGTCTTCATCGCAGGCATGACTAGTCGACGACGGCCGCAAGGCACCTCGTCAAACAGTCAATGTTGCGAAGGAGGCTGTGGAAGTCGCGAAGGAGGCTGTGGAAGTCGCGAAGGAGGCCGTGGAATTCGTGAAGGAGACCGTGGAAGTCGCGAAGGAGACCGCGGAAGAGGCCAGCCCGTCCCATGAGTCTTCCCAACCACGTCAGCCCCAACTGACCAAAGATAGTAGTGAGTCCAGCCACAAAGACCCAGAGAGTAGAAGGTTCTGAACGTCTCTGTTGACGTCGACGTCCTAACACGCTACGGGCACTCGATGAGAAGCTTATTCAATGAGGAAAGCAAGCAGCTGCAGGCCAAACTCGATCACGACAATCCCACAGATACACCCATCCCACTGGTCCACTGGTCCCACTCATCCCACTCATCCCGCACATCCGCACATCCGGTTGAATACTGGCGAAGATCGGGATATCATTGGCCCCAAGGAGACTGGTCGGAGCCGATGGACAACACACCCGCAATGGCTTATCTAGTAGCCCGCTAGAAGCCGACCGCTTCTCTGCGGTCTGACAATGACTTCGTCACACAAAGTTCTAATAACCCTAGCGAGCAGAAGCCTCGAGAAGCAAAGAGCGTTCGGTACCGAGATGCACAGTATGAAAGCCTCCTTGCTACAAAGGGCATTTTTATGCACAAGTACAAGGGTGGCATTTCTCAAATTTCCAAAGACCTCGTTCGGATGCTTCTTGCACAAGAGCAGGAACTGCCTCAAGACTCTCTATTTCAAGATGACGTCTTTGTAACAACCTGTCACAGGCTGAAGAACAAGAATGTGACTCGGTTGATACGTGATATCTCATTGTTGATCGTCCCTTCTGCAGAGATCTTGACCATGTACGGAGCGAAAGAGCTAGCATGTCTGACCGAAAGCGTCAGCGAAGGATGGACCAACAGCATTCCTCTTACCAAGACCTGTCCACATCCCAACTATGCAGTTGGTTTCCGTAGAGAGGCATTTACTGAGGACCAGCTCAAGAAGCTCGAACCCTTGATTGGTGGTCTTTTAGACCAGTCTTTCTTCATGGCAACATACTACCTGTACTTCCCCTTCTTGACGGTCGAGGCCCAATGTGGTGCTGGTGCGCTTGACATCGCAGATCGACATAATGCTCACAGTATGACGCTTGCTGTGCGAGCAGTTATCGAACTGTTTCGACTTGTCAAGCATGAGAAGGGGTCAAGTCAAGAGATCCTTGCCTTTTCGATCTCTCATGACGACCAATCGGTCATGATCTACGGTCACTACGCTGTGGTTGAGGAGAAGATGACTTCTTACTACCGACATTTGATCCACGCATTCAGCTTCGTAGCGCAAGAGGGACAGGATAGATGGACAGCAAATAAATCTACTCAAAGTGTCTATCGGGTATGGATGCCATGCCATTTCAAGAGAATCTGCTCTGCCATTGACGCGCTACCTATTGGCCTTAACTTTGATGTCTCTGAGCAATCAGAGCTGCAATTTTCTGATCACACAGGACTTTCCCAGGATCTTCATCTGCAATCTCCAAATACCCCCGACACTTCGCCCACGAAAGATTGGGCTGGTGAAGCAGCGGGGAAAGGAGCGAAGAGAGGTCATTGATGGAGAGATAGGCTGACTGAAGTTGGACCATGCAGATCGCAAAGGAGATTGCTCAATAGCAGAGGGGCATCGCATTAAACGAGCTTCGAGAAAACCACATGACCTGAGCCAGCATCGATACGGTTCACGACATAGGTATCGATTCACACACACGTATCGATTCACACACACGTATCGATTCACACACACGTATCGATTCACACACACGTATCGATTCACAAGATAGGTATCGATTATTGCAAATCCATAGCTTAGCATACCTAGTTTGGACATCAATCCATCATCTCATGCACCTCAGCAGGCCCCCCGGATTCCCAGCCCATCCGTCAGGCCATGTCGAAAGGCATATCTATTTAGCGGATATAGTGTGACAGTTGGTTCACCACTTTTCATGCCTGCGCCATTCAGCAACCATGCCAAGGCAGCGCCGGGAATTTCGCCCCAAAGAGGGTCAATATTTTGCTGATCGGCAGTAACGGTCCAGTAGTAAGCGCGCTTTTGCGAGTCAAAAGACTGCTAGCTAGTCAAAAGGCTGCTAGTCAAAAGGCGGGCGGATAAGAGCGACTAGCTCGGCAACACAATAAGCGACTGATAAAGAACCAGAAGACTGCGGGACACCGTGTATTCTATATAGTGTTGACCTTAACAGAGACCTTCTAGCCCGATCTCGCGCTCCTCTAGGCAGCGGACCAGGCAAAGGTTCAGCCAGGTCACTAGGTCTTGCCGTTAGCCCCTACACATTCGGTCTTTTCACGCGGCGCTGCCTGACCTGACTAACCAACCAGTCGCCATGTTGAACCCAGTAGACGTCTTCACCTCTGCTCGAGATCAGTCCCATTTCATCTCCTGGCCCTTCCCATCATGGCAAGACTTCAAGGCGGCCTCCACGTTCACCCAGATCAACTATACTAACCTGATCTTGCTTGTCTTTTTCTTCGTATATGCTCTATACCAGGCCAAGCGCAAGAATGCAAGTCCGACGCCGGTTGATCCTCTAACTCTTCCAGCTTTGCTAACGCTGGACAGGCCGAAGCAGAGAAGGCTGGCCGTAGGAAGCGCTATCTCGCAGCACCAGACTTCCCTGCTGTTGAGGAAGTGGCCGACTTTGACTATAAAACAACGGAGCCTCTCAACCTCCGGCCGTTCAAGCCCAAATATCATTTGACAATGGGTATAGCTCTCTGCTCTCCCTTTGCACCTCACCCTTCCTTACACCTCTGACTTTCCATTCCTTACACCTCTGACTTTCCATTCCTTACACCTCTGACTTTCCCTTCCTTACACCTCTGACTTTCCCTTCCTTACACCTCTGACTTCCCCTTCCCCCAGCAATCGAAAGCCTTGACCCCAACGAGCTCCTCCTAATGGACAACACGTACCCGTCGCGCCTCGCCTATCGACGCACCATCATCCAGAAGCACTTGGAAGATGTTTGCGCCGTTGCCAATGAAGCCGTTATCGCCCCGGCTATCCGTGAATTCTACACCTTCTTGCTCGGCACCTACCTACCCCTCCGCTTCCCCCGTATGTTCAAACTGCATGAAGTGGAATACGAAACGGGCAAAACGTACATGCTCGAGAATCTCGTCACCAGCGAAATCCACCCAGCGTTTCCAATCCCGCCGACCACCCAAGCCCTTTCTCTACTCCAAACTCTTGGTAAGACTATCGACGAGGACTTTCTCTTCCTGCTCCCCTCCGACCCCTCCGAGTCCTCAGCCTCAGACCCCACAGCCACAGATGAGGCAGATAAGGCAGGTAACTCGTCCAAGTACCATCTCCACGCCTTCGTCTGTTGCTGCCCAGCAGGCTTCTCCCCCAGTGCAAAGCTCGCCCTCCCGCTCGCAGCCATCCATGAGCCCGTGCCTGGCTACACACCCATACTGGAAGGCAGCATGGACCGCTTCTTTGCCAAGCTCGTCGTCGGCAAATACGTCAAACGCGTCAACTGGACCATAACCACCCACGGCGAACTCTACGCCTCTCCCAAAGCCGACAACAAGTACAAAACCCATGCCTCCAAAAATGACGAGGACACGGAGCTCACCGAAATCGACGTCAACCACACATTTCTGCGCTGTGAGCGCCAGACCCTGCATCGCCTGCCCAAGAGCAAGGCCATCGTGTTTGCCTTCAAGACCTACCTCTACCCAATCGACCAGGTCAAGGCTGAACTGAGCCCCGAAGGTATCGAGGAACTGGCCCAGGCCATCGACGGCCTGCAAAAGGGCAATGTGCCTGGTATCTACTTCTATAAACGCGGCCCCGTATGGGCAGAAGCAGTCAAACGCTACTTGAGGAGTTGACATAGTGGACCCATAGCTATGTTTATCACCTCTCTCCCTGTTCATAAGGGTCATCAATTGGCCCTTTTTGATATGGATCTCCATGTCTATTCATCACTGCCTTCCGTTCAAGCGCTCCAGCACCTTGAGAAGATCGCTCGTGACACCCATGGCGGTGACGTCATTGCCAGCGCCGGCGCCCTGGATCACCAGCGGGTTGCTTCCGTAGCGCTTGGTGTAGAAGGCGATCAAGTTGTCAGCGCCCTTCAGCCCTCCAATCGGCCCGTTCTTGTCCACGCCCTGCAGCCCGACTTGCACATGCCCAGCCCGCACGTCCACGCTGCCGACGTAGCGCACCACCTTGCCCTCCTTCTCCGCTGCCGTCTTGTGGCCCTCCATCTCACCGTCGAACTCGGGCAGCCGTGCTAGAAATTCGTCGGCCGACGAGACCGACTCGAGCTCCGAGGGGATCAAGCTCTGCACTGGGAATCCGGTCGGCCCGGACACCTCAAGGCCGGCGATGCGTGCGAGGATGGTGAGCTTGCGCGCCACGTCCATTCCATTGAGGTCGTCGCGCGGGTCCGGCTCTGTGTAGCCAGCGGCCTTGGCTTGGGTGACGATCTCACTCCACTTGCCCGCTTTCGCGCTGTCAGAAGGTGGCGGCGACGGGGGCGCAAAAGTGTTGAAAAGAAACGACATGGTGCCGCTGAATACGCCTTCAATCCGAGTGACCTGGTCGCCCGTCTTGATAAGGTCGTTGAGCGTGCTAATCACCGGTAGCCCAGCGCCGACGGAGGATTCATGGTAGCACAGCGCCTTGCCTTCCTTGATGGGTGTGAGAATATCGGTCCATAGCTGCAGGCTCGAGGAGAAGGCTTTCTTGTTGGGCGTGATGACGGAAATGCCTTTGTTGAGGAAGACCGGGTACGACTCGGCTACGGGCTGGGAGGATGTGTTGTCAACGAGAACAGTTTTGCCCGGAGCCGACGCTAGATAGGTGGCCAAGTCCGGCAGCGAGAGCAGGGGCGATTTAGATGACTGCAGGTCGCCTGGATTGACGGCCGTGTAGGATGAGTTGTAAAGCTGTCTACTGCTACGCGACACGAAGATAAGCGATGGTCGAATGGTCGAGGGCAGCGACGAGAGTTGGCTGAGGAATGCGGCGCCGACGCCTCCGACGCCAATAATGGCAACAAACACTTGTGGCATGTTTTTGTTTTTAATTGTCAACTGACACAAATGTTGACCTGGTAAATTTTTTTGGTGGGTGTAGGCCCGAGAGATGTGGGGTATCGGCGGTGAACAACCTTGGAGAAAACACCATCGCCAAAGGAAAACGGCTTAACCTTTCAGCTGAGAACAACCTTGGAGTAGGCACATGCTTTCCGATGACTCGGTCATCCAGGGAGACCCAGGAATCGGCGTGGATTTGGCAGCACGAATGGTTCTCGCCTGGGCAACATCGAGTCTGCCAGGTGGAGACACGTGCCCAAGAGGAAGGCCGAGTTGGTGTCGATAAAGTGCAAAAGCCTGGCGAGGAATCCCTCCTGACCCAATGACTGAATGCCACCCCGTAGCTGTAACATTCTCCGGACGCCTTCCATATGAGCGTGGTAGGCGTCTACGCCCCCGTAAATCGCCTCGTAGCTCCCCATCTTGGCAGTGCCAGCGATTAGGTTGTCGCTCACAATGCCACTGGTAGGTGTCGCTGCTAGAGCGCTTATTAGTCCGGCAAGCGCAATTTGCTTAAGCTGCAGAAGCTCGATATACATGGCCTGGTACTGATCTGGATTTTGGTACGAAGCGTAATGCGATGCTGAGAAGAGCATGATGATTTGGAACAGCACAGGGTCGCCAACGACCAGTGGGAGCCACGATGTTCGGAGCAAGGGCACGCACGAACCTACATCGAGCTCGGGTATGGAAACGGCCAGATGCTGGACGTCTGCCTTGCATTAGTGTCAAATCATACCAGAGCAGAGGGTGATGCACAATTGGCAAATACCGTCGACATATACGGCTTGTAATAGAGCGGACTCGTGGACACGGATACGGTGCCCTTGGCCGACAGCGGCGTCAACAGACATGGCGATGGCGATGGCCTGGAGATTGGGCTATGGTTTTGACCACCGCCCAACTCTCGGTCAGAGTCGGAGGTTTTTGAATTAGTGGATGGTTCGGGACCAGGAGTGGTGTTGTTAACCAGATCCCTCACTTCGACATCAAAGACCACATCGACGACACGCTTTCGCTTTCTTGACTCGGGGGCTGTGGGTGCTTTGGCACTTCTGGCCACATATGAGCGCACCTTAAGTGTTGCTGTCGAGCTAGTTGTTGTATGTACAAAGCGATAGGAGCCATTTACCTCGACCATTTTGCGGCCTGGGTCTAACGCCTCGATGTCGTAGTCAACTACGTTGTAGCAAACAAGGGGAGTAGCAAACAAGGGGATCACTCTGATGTCGTGACCTGGAAATGAAGCCCCCTCGTATTATCGACCTATGATACATCTAGTCTGTAACTTGCGCTGCAGGTAATGACGATGCCAAGGCATTGAAAATCTGCCTCAGTTGGCTGAGACCTTGGAAAAACCACCCAGTGCCACCATTTCCGACCTAATAGCTTCCACCATTTCCATCACAGATGTTTATCCTGCGACACACACATATATATCAGAATGCCGAATCATGCCTAGATTAGGCAAGATTCCCTGTCTTTTTAGGGGTAATTATAGGATTCCCCCCACCACCGGCATTCTGGGTGCTGACAATATCCTTGTCCCTCTGGTACTGGTAGTTCCAGTATCCCTTGATCACACTTCCAACGCTTAACTTAGACACATCTGGAAACTTTGCCGCTTTAAATAACTTATTCACTTCCATTTCATGAGCAATCTTGCCTTCCATACTCACAGGAGATCAGTCCTTCTTACATGGCCAATATCCCGCAAGAATGGTGTAGAGGATAGATAGATCCTAGACTGAAGATATCGGTTGACGGTGTCGACACCCATGGTATTCGTGGGTCGAAGAACAGATCGTCAGGTATGTGTCCGCCATCCAACCTGTAATTGGGCTGATGCCAAGACTTGTCGGCCGCGTATCGAGGACTCGTCAGCTATGGCGACTCCTTATCTCGTACGAACAAGGGTCCTGGATGATACCCTAGGAACTCCTGCAGGAGATAAGTAGACAGAGGGAGATATAAGGAGACAAGGGGAGGACAGTATATTGTAGCTCTTCAGAAAAGAGTTTGGATACCTGAATACATGAGACTCTAACGCCCGATCTATACTATCCCATTACATAACTCCAGCTCTTCACGCTTCGATCTGCCAAAGTCGCAGAGCCACAGGTCTAGCGATGGAGGAAGACCGAAGTATGGCATGCACCAGATAGTTCTCGGGTCGTAGATCAGAGAGTATCACGCCTTGCTCGTGCAAGTATGTGTTGGATAGCCAGCGGCTATCGAACAAGGAAGAAACGAAGATGTTGGATAAATCAATCTCCAGATCATGTGCTGACACAACACACGGGATCACGTGCACGGAACCATCCAGAATGCCAAGAGATCACATGACTAAACTCTAATCATCGACTATATAACCAGATCTGCTGTCGATTCCCTTGATCATATTTTCATATTACTCCCTGATCGATCCCTGGATCGACCCCCAGATCGACCCCCAAATCAAACCCTGAACAGACACTGGCTGATGATCATTCCACTCATTCCCTACAAACAAGACAAACAAGACAAACAAGACAAACAAGACAAACAAGACAAACAAGACAAACAAGACAAACAAAGGTGAAAACTCTGCTTAGCCAATGAGACCCAATCATTCTACTATTTCGATTCATACTACTCATAGTGCCGATGATATCAAGCTGAAGATCAGCTGCAACGACAATATCAGCTCTGATCAAGTGTCAGCTAGTATATCAACAGCTGAAAGATCAGCTGTACAAGGGATATCAGCTAGAATGCCCCTGGGATAGGAGGCAAACCCTGATGACAAGCCTGATTGTCTACGTGTATAATTAGCTCCCATATAGCTATATATATCGATGTTGAGCTCCCGCTTGAACGTGGAAAATCAGAGAGAGCAATTTGACCCATTTGCAAGATCAAGATTTCCAACAGAAGATGAAGAGTCTCGGGAGATGAATTCGGACCGTCAGAACCACAGATACACTACAGGTGGGGCGGTTAGAGTCAATATACGGCTGCAAGCTTCCGTAGCCTGCTTCGCCAAGTAAAATGCTGGCACCATTCCGATATATATGTCTGTCAGTCATGACATATAGGGATCCCCCAACAACTGGTGTTCTGGGTGCTGGCAGTTTGACTTCGACATGACGCTCCCGTATATTCCAAAGTAGTGCATCAATTTTGAAATAAGGGATAGAATGAGAGTAAAACTCGTGTGAATATTGCAAGCTAATATAGAGTGGGTCGCAGCGCCTAAATCTTTTAGCTGCTTCGGTCGGATGTCAATCTCACAGGTTGCCGTCATCGAAACTTACATTTAGGGCAACATTATTGTGTCACGCTGCTGCCTGGAGTAGCACCATTCAATCGACCAGTAGATGTAATGTACGTGGACATAGCAGCTAATACAACTCCTCCCAAAGTCTCACAATATCTCGCACGCGAGTCAGCAATCGCAACCATCAAGCCGTCAAATTTGACCTTGCCATCATGGTGGAGAACCGGCAGCTGATGTATGAAGCTCGCAGGACGTCTAGCACACTCTTCGCGAGATGAGATGCGCGTGCAGAAGAGATGCTGCATCATGTTGGCGCCAAGCTTTGCCGGGCAGGGAATGATAGGGGGGGTTTTGTTTGTACATGTATTCCCGTGATATGGCGGAAATTTCGATACCTTATTAGCATATCAAAGGGCACCCGGCAGGGATTCCAGCAAGTTTTAGCTCGGTTTAAACAATGCAATGCGGCGGTCAAGTTGTTCCACTCGCTGCCTTAAATGTAGCCCTCCCCACTGTTATGCCAGTTAATTGGATGCTGTGGGATACCGTGAATCGGTCAAGCTTCCGGCATCCCGCGACGAGGTCTCAATTGGGCAACAATTGCCTGATCCGAGCTGAGTTTGGATCTGGGCCCCATCCAGAGGCACTCAAAGCAGTAATGATTACTGAAACAGGTTAGAGCGATCCCTCTCCTCAATTGGGTTTACCCATACATACATCACGAACATTGGGACGGAGGGATATTATGAAATATTTAACACTCTCTACTGCCTCTCGAAAACACCGTCACGTAGAGTGCACCCCCATCTATTCATCAACCTACTAGGCCAAGATGTCTCTCCAGAACAAAGTTACTATCGTCACGGGCGGCGGCAAGAATCTCGGCGCCCTTATTGCCGAACAATTTGCCGCTGCAGGTGCCCATGTGGCCATCCATTACAACTCGGCCTCGACCAAGACGAGTGCTGAGCAAGTGGCCGCTAAGCTGTCCGAATCCGGAGTTAAGGCCCAGGTCTACCAAGCTGATCTGACCAAAACCGCGGCTGTCAAGGGCTTGTTCGACGCCGTACAGAAGGACCTTGGCACGCCGGACATTGTGGTTAACACTGTGGGCAAGGTGCTGAAGAAACCGCTGGTTGAGATTTCCGAAGAGGAGTACGATGAGATGTTCAACGTCAACAGCCGAGCGGCCTTCTTCATCACGCAGGAGGCGGCAAAGCGAGTCAAAGAGGGGGGCAAGATCATCAACATCGTCACCAGTCTGCTAGCCGCGTACACACCCTTTTACTCGAGTTACCAGGGGTCCAAGGCCCCCGTTGAGTGGTTCACCAAGGGCCTGAGCAAGGAACTCATGGCCAAGGGTATTTCGGTCAATGCTGTTGCAGTAAGTTTCATTTTCATTTCCTTCCTCGTTCCCAACCAATCCACCCTCCAGCCAACTAAACACCCTGGTACTGCCGCATCCATGGTGCAAGTTTGTTTCTAACCCTGTCCCCTTTTTTGCTTAGCCGGGCCCGATGGACACCCCATTCTTTTACGGCCAGGAAACGCCGGAAGCTGTTGCCTTCCACAAGAGCAACGCTATCGACGGGCGGCTCACCAAGGTCGAGGATATCGCTCCAATCGTCAAGTTCCTGTGCACGGAAGGAAGCTGGATCAACGGCCAGACCATCTTTGCGAACGGAGGGTACACGAGTCGGTAAAAGTACGTCGATTCAGACCCAGCTGCTCATTCGAAGGAAGGATGGTGTCAAGAGACACCCTGTGCCGGGTCTTCGGAAGTAGGATTGAGTGTATCAAACCGACTATCACGTCTGGAATGAATCATTGTTTGGAGACTGAGAGAGCCTCAGGAAAGATTATTGTGGATTTCTGCCGATTTGTGATCAACTGGAGGCAGTATAGAATCAGTCGAATCCATTAAACGTCTCATCCTTTCGTTCTAGTTCCTGTTGTCGGACCTTTTCGATCATTCTGTTTGTCTGCTCTTCGAATTCTTTCTCTTCATCACCCATCTTTTCCCTTCTCTCTCTTTCACGTCTCGTAGCTTTTTTGCTTCTCTTCGCCTCTCGACTTCCTTTTCGCGCAGCGTTGGCGGACCACGATGTGCTCGCTGGGCGCTTCTTTGTCTTGTCATCGCCGGCACCATCACCTTGACCGACTGTTGTTCCGGACGCCTTTGCACGCAGCTCGTCCTTCCGAAGTTTCTCTCTCTGCTTCTCCTTGTAAGGATATGCATCCCAATCCACATCAGAAGCGTCAAAAGTGTTGCGATCAAAATTCTTCAGCTCCGGCATTTTCGGAAGCTTGAGTAGAGCCCAACTTCTGGCCTGGCCTATCCAGTCGAGGTCTGCCACCCGGAAGATGCTTGATGCTTGATGCTTGCTGTAACTGCGGACCCACGAGACAAAGGCGCGTTGTGCCTTGTCGTGCAGAGCGCGGTCGGCCAGGACTAGCTTGATAAGGGCTTGTCGTGTATCTTCCGCGTCATTGTCAGTGATAGAGAGAGCAGCGCTTCTAAAGGGTTCAATAGGCGTTTTCCTGACTTCGAGGAAAGATATATAGTCCTCCTCCCTCCCAGGAGTCAGAAATATGACGCTCAAACCGCGTCGGCCAGCACGGCCAGCACGACCGCAGCGATGTAAGAAGACCTTGGGGTCGGATGGTGGGTCGATTTGCACGACAAGGTCGACGGAAGGAATGTCCAAGCCTCGTGCAGCAACATCTGTGGTGAGAAGCAGAGCTGGCGAAGCAGAATTGGTAAACTTCAGGAAGTTTTTCTGGCGGACATTGGAAGGGTGTTTACCATGGAGGGGGATGAGGGTAATTCCAGAGGGGAGGATGGAGGGAAGGAGAGACTGGAAATAGTCAACCGCGGCACAGGTGGAGAGATAGACTATAGTCCGAAGGGGGGCGGGAGTCAGATTGGTGAGGAGCGACGCTAATTGCGGCCATTTGTGCGCAGGGGGAGTGACGAGGTAGGTCATCTGCAAGCTGGCCGGTGTACGCTGGTCCACGGCGCCCGTGGCGGATTTAACACGAACGGCAATGCGGACTGGATTCCGAAGGCCGACGCGGATGATCTGGTCAACTGCTTCCGAGACCGATGCGGAGAAGAGACCAGTACGACGTTGCTTGGGGAGCAGATTGAGAAGTTTGGTCAAATCGTCCTTGAAGCCGAGGTCGAGAAGTCGGTCGGCCTCGTCCAGAACCAGAACCTCAAACGAGGACTGAGGGCAATGGACATGGGGGGAGGAGAGAATCTCAAGAAGGCGGCCAGGGGTACCAATAAGTAGATTTGGAGAGGCCCGCAGGAAGGTACTGAGATCCTGAGCCGCTGTGGTGGCGCCACCAAGAAGGAGTTGTGGCACGGCTTTCAGAGTAGTCTTAGGGCAGGGCTGCTCTGTGCCGTCCATAGGGGTAACTTCATCGGTCTCCGTCCGGTTCAGTATTTGGATTGCAGCAGCCGAAGGACCATGGAAATTAAGCAGCGAAAGAAGGACGGAATGGATCTGGGACGCCAGTTCACGAGTGGGCGAGATGATGACGGCACCCACGTGATGTTTCGGGGTTGGCTCGTCGATGCGAAGCAGCCGCTCCACAACGGGGATGAGAAACGATAGCGTCTTGCCGCTTCCCGTGACTGCCTCGACGACCACGTCTTTGTGGGCCATGAAGAGGGGAATAGTTGACGCTTGCACAGGAGTCATCCGCTCGAATCCCAGGGCGGCCACGGCAGTAAGAACCCAGTCTGAGAGGGCAGGAGTGAGTGCATTCCAGGCTCGACTTGAGCCGGCCTTCTGCACGTCTCCCCTCGAGGGCGCCATTTTTCTGGATTTTCCCCGCTTGTTTGGTAGAGGGACAAATTCTCGAAGTAGAAGGGGATGTGAAAAATGTTACAGGATATAAGGGCGGAGATAGGAGTATACCGGAGATAATCTCAAGGCACACCAGGATAACGTTATCTCCGGTTGCCGAACCATGTGCACGACACAACACACTAATATCACGCCTCAACCTCTCTCTCTCTCATTCCGGCTCTTATCGGCTCCTGCGGCGCCATGATACGTCACTCTACATGATGAGCCGTCGCTCAGAACCGACCACAACTACCACCACCACCACCACCATCTTTTTCCAACCTAAACCCACATATCTGTAACTGGCTTCTCTGCTGTAAAACTACAATCTCTGCCAGCGATAACATCATCGGCTTTTCACAAGCAACAGCCTTCTCTGAAAGACAAAATGGCTTCCCAATACCCTATTCCGGCAACGCCGAGAGTTATATCTCCATCGCCCACTCCTTCTGAGGCGACGGAAAGACAAGACACCTACTTCGCCCCGGTCACACGATCAGCTGCCCGGAAGCAGCGGACAAAATCACCTCAGCCAGTTCGTATCGACGAGGGCAAGGACGGCTCAGGATCGGACGACAGCTTGAATCAACGGGCCAGGACGAGGTCGAGAAGTCCCATATTGTCTCCTGCCGACGGCGTTAGTGCCACAGGCAAACACAGACGAATGAGCGGCTTGACATCAAAGTTACCAGCGGCCAAACCGGCTGTGACCAAGACATCTGTAGCCAGGTCACAGCCTCTGATGAACGGTGACGTCCCCGCGGCCCAGGCTAACGGATACTTGTCGCCGTATGACCGTGTGAAGAAGTCTTGGCGCGATTTCTCTCGATCACCCTCTCCCCTGGGCCTGATCCCTCTGCACCGCCAGTATCGAGACTTTATCCACAAACATGAAATCCCCAGGAAGTTCCTCCACCTGTCAATTGGCTTCTTCACGCTGTGGCTGTACGTAAATGGAGTGGCCTCCTCCTCTGTTGGGCCATATTTGCTCTATGGCCTGTCGATCATCGCACCCGCAGACCTTCTGCGACACAGATCAGCCGCATTCAACCAGTTCTACATCAAAGTTCTCGGTGCCTTGATGAGGGAAACCGAAGTAGACGGCTACAACGGCACCATCTGGTACCTCCTGGGTTGTTACGTTGCCCTCTCCTTCTTTCCCAAAGATGTTGGGGTCATGGCTATTCTGCTGCTCAGTTGGTGTGACACGGCCGCAAGCACCTTTGGCCGGCTCTACGGCCGCTATACCATCCGCTTGCGCAAGGGAAAGTCGCTTGCTGGTTCGCTTGCCGCCTTCATTACCGGAGTCTTTGCCGCAATCTTCTTCTGGGGATGGCTTGCACCGAGGACAGCGCCTAAGATTGGCGACTCACCTGACGTGTTCATGTTCCAGGACCGACTGGGCTTGCCTGCGCAAGTTAGAGACTCTCTGGGACTGAGTGCAACTCAAGGATACATCAAAGGCACACCGGCCTTGATTCTGATGAGCTTGGTGACTGGCCTTATCGCCTCTGTTAGCGAATTGCTTGACGTGTTCGGATGGGATGACAATCTGACTATTCCACTACTCAGTAGCATTAGCATTTGGGCATTCTTGAAAGTTTTCGGTTGATAGACGGCTTTCCAGGACATGAGCACGGCGCTCTTTTCCTGTTTTGTTTTTGGATATGATATTTGTCCTAAAGATGATCTACTTTTGAATATTTTTGTAATACGCATATAATCCAGTTTCTGAGATGGGGAGCGGACAGACGGTTTCCCCAGTCACATTGGTTGGGTGCATGCCACGATGTTAACATGTGACACCCTCGGGTAGGTCACCCGTCGATATAACGAATAAATGCAGTGATATTGGCTATGGAATTTGGACGAGCGTGGGAAGGAACAATTCCGAAGAACAATCAGATAACTAATACCTATATATACTTCTCTACAAACGGAGGTAGATCTTTGACAAACCTTTAACTAATCGGACGGACCCAGTCTGTCTCATTTTGGAGTTAGCGCACTCAAAATTACAGGTAGTTCATAAAGATTATCCCTCCGAACCAAGTATGATTTCGACCACGAATCGCACACAGATGATTCTCCTACGTCTTGATCCAAAAATCTTAAGGCGGCGTGTAAGTTCGAAATCCAGCACTCTTAAAATTTACCTGTCATTCTGACAATGTCCTTCAGGGCCTAATGGTAAGGCGTTGCTTTCCGGTGGCAAAGACTGTGGGTTCGAGTCCCATCGCCGTCGACTTTGCTTTTTTTGTTCTCCTTCTCGCAAGGGAGGAGAGAGAAGAAAGAGGGAGGGGGAGGAACCTTTTACTTTTAATTTAAGGTCTGTTTGATTTCGTGCTCTCGGGTACCGTGATCGCGGGTGAATGGGAATGCCGAGGGACCAGAGCAGAGAATGCGGCCGAGGGACCAGAGCAGAGAATGCGGATTTGGTACGTAGTTTGTATTACGAGCACGAAGCTCCGAGACTTTTTGGGTATACGTGGAAACGACAAAGCGTGTACAAGCCAGCCCTGACTCTCCAAGATCAACAACACCTAATCGAGATCGCTGTCGTCTTGTTTGGCTCCATCTTCTTCTTTATCTTCTCCTCCCTCATCGTCTTCATCCCCATCCTCGTCCTCAGATACCTCCTCACCAAGCTCTTTCAACTTGGCCTTGTAGGCATCTCTTTTCGCCTCAACATCGCCAAAGACTACGAGCAAGTCGTCCAGTTCCATCTGTGCCGCCTTCCGCTTCTCTTGCTCGTCCTTCACCTTCTCGCGCAGGGCTTGAGACTCAGCCGTGCTCAGCTCTGATATCTCTTCAGCCTGCTTAAGCTGGGCTTCCAATGCTGCCCTTTTGGATGCATATTCCTCATGAGCTGTATGCAAGTTTTGCAAATGCTCCTTCTGAGTCTTGGCCAGCTCCTTCGTCAGACTCTCGATCTGCGTTTTGAGATCCTTGATCTCCGCCTCGTCTCTTTGTCTTGCCTGGAGAGACTTCTTTTCCATGTCCTCGACTACACTTCTGTGCTGCTCCTGCAGTGCCTTCTGGGCCTGTGCCGAATCTCTTCCCAGAAGCTTGATTTTATTCTCGGCTGTCACTCGTTCCTGTTCACGCTGACGCTGTGCCGCATCCATAGCTGTGGCGTGATCGGCTCGCCGCTTATTGACTTCTTCTGCATGGCTTCGTTGCAAAGCTTCACGCTCACGAAAATGCTGCTGTCGCACCTTCTGCATTTCCTCTTCGTGGTTGGCTTGCAGGCTTTGATTGACCAGCTTAATTCTGCCAAGCTCTACAGTCGTAGATTCACGTGTGCGCCGATGCTCGAGCTCTTCGTCCTCAAGTTTTCGTCTGAGCCCAACAAGTTCGTTCTGTGCCGCTTCAAGAGAGCTTTTTTGTTCTTCGACTTGAGCACGTAGGCCGTCGACGAGGTCACGAGATACGCCCTTTTGAACGCCATTGCTCATGACCGACACTTCAAACTTTGGGTCACGATCAATGGCCCGTAGTAAACGACTATAGTTGTCTTTGAGGAAGTCAATGAATGTTTTGTCAAAATAAACTTCTGGGAGACCTTCGCTGCTTGACCCTTGTGGAATAACCTCAAAGTCCCTTACTGCCACGTTTGATCGTAGTTTTGTCAGACGATCAACATATGTCTCCCGCCCAAGATTTGCTGTAAGCAGGCTGTGTAGCGCACTTCTCGGCAGCGGCGAGTCCTTTGTGGAGAATTCGTACACGATGCCGAGCAGCAGTGTACAGAGTCCTGCAACAAGTGGCATGGATGTGCTTGACACCTTGAGCGTAGTAATAAGGCCGTTGACATTCGAGCCTTCACCCAGGAAGTCATTAACAGCATCAGGGTCCTCGAAGACCCAAATCGAGAGAAGCATCAAAAAGCCAAGGAGAGCGCGTTCATTCTGCGGGTGCTGAACACCAGCAAGAACATTGCTTGCGATGCTCTGGACCAAAGTCACAACTTCTTCTCCATTTGCTGCGTCACCTTCGACAACTTGGAGAGCAATTGCCTTGGTTTCTGGATTGTCGTACAGCAGGTGAAGTAGCAACACGGCCGCAAACCATTGCTGGTAGGGGTCGGAAACGCCTCGACTTGAAGGAGGTTCAAGTAAGACCGTGAGGATGTTGGGGATGACATCATTGCCGCTTTTGTGCCCTTCAATAGCTCTCTTTAAGACGTGAACGCGGATGCCGTTGTGACCCTCGATGAAGGCTTTGACACAGTTGCAAGCGGCTAAGCGAGCATCAAAGACGGACAACGGGGCCGACTCCATGGTGAGCTCAAGCAAAGCTTCAATCACATTAACCTGATGCACCATCTGGTCTGGCTTCTGGCCGGGCGCCTTCTCGCCTGGCTTCGGAGTTGTGTGACCATTAGTGGTCGACGCTGAATCCGGTGCAGGAAGTTGGACATTTAGATCACCGAACCTCTCTTGCAGCGACGCATTGCCACAGATAATAGCACCACAGGTCTCTAGAGCCTTCGCATGAATGTTGATGCTGAAGGAATCATGAAATGCCAACTCCAGAATTTTCGACAGCAGGCCGCTGTGCCAGAACGCATTCTGGTTGATTGATGTACCTTGAGCTCCTACGGCCAGAAATAGTTGGACCACCGTCAGCAGACCCCAGACATTCATATCCCGCTGCGGCTTAATCCAGTCTGAAACACCGTCTTCGCCTTCTTCGTCCTTTAGCGTAGCGGTTAGTAGTTTTGATAATCCAGCGACCCCACCAATCTCACGGAAATATGACTGGTTCGAAGTGTTGAGCTTTAGTAAATTGGCTAATAAGGACAAACAGTCTTGCACAGTTGTTGAACCGTGTGTAAGGCCTCCCTCAGCTTCGACTATTGTGAAGATCCGGTCGAAAGCATTCTCAAATGCTACGACTTTCTGGAGTTCCGTGGATGTTGGCGTAAGAGCCACCAGAAGCATCAAAGCTTCATTCCTCACGGCCTCTCGCTTATCATCAAGCACTGCCACAATCCTTGACACACCGAGCGGGGCGGCAAAAATAGATTCTTGTGTCCTCTGTGGGCGAGCTGCACATACGCGAGAGAGTATTTGCAATGAGTACAGCCGAGGATAAAAATCATGATGTTCGAGCAGATCCAATACTGCTGTGATATTGTCTTGTTTCTGTGCAAACTCATCCGCCAACCAGAGTGTAATCTCGTCTGAGGCTTCTGGCGAGTTCTCATCCGGCTCAAACAACATCAGCAGTGTCTCAAGGACAAGCTTGATGGTGTCTAGATCCTCGCCATATGTTCTCAGACCGGCTATAAGGTCCCTCAAGGCTCCTGATGCCACAGATGCGGGATACAGCTTTGCAAAGCTCCGTAACCCTAATATGGCTGCCCGACGGTCTTCCAGAAGGGTGGCACTCGACAGGCGGCCGCTCAGCGTGGCTATAGTGTCAGTGGCCGTCTGCCGCGCCGGTGCCTGAGATTCGAGGATTCGGAGCATGGTGATGGTCAATGAATGGCGTGTAAAGAGATTGTTTGTCACCGAGCCAGAGATTGTGTATCTATCCTGACTTCTGCAGACATTGTGGCATCAACAGCCGGCGCCAACGAGCGGTTCGAGGGAGCCTCTGCTAGAACCCAGACGGCGTGTTCATGGTTTTTGGTCTGGACCGTGGACACGCTGGCGATTCCGGTGGACGGTGCACTACGGTGAGGCAATCACGCCAAGGCCGCAGCTGCGCTTTCCCCATTTTCGCATTTACGCCTTCCTCCCGTGGCCTGTTTGTCACAAACCCATTGCGTTCTTTGCACGCAATCTTGTGGTTGTGGTTTTCCATTTGCCGCTTACGAGAGAGCAAGTCGTTCCTTCTATGGTGAGAAGATTCCACTTCTGGCGTACCAAGGGTCAGACTTTCTTCCCTTCGCGATCAACTCGTGACACTTGATTTCTGGTCTTTGTGACTTCCTCCTTCCTTCTACGTTGTCTGTATTTGGATAATCGCCATCATGGGTGTTCCTGCGCTCTTTCGATGGCTGTCCAAGAAGTATCCCAAGATCATCAGCTCTGTCATTGAGGAGCGCAATGTTATCGATGGCGTCGAGTATCCCGTCGACACCACTCAGCCCAATCCAAATGGAGAAGAGGTTGACAACCTCTATCTTGATTTCAATGCAATCGTACACCCGTGCTCACATCCAGACAACAAGCCGCCTCCGGCGACGGAGAGCGAGATGATGATGGAGATCTTCAAGTATACAGATCGAGTTGTGAACATGGTGCGCCCGCGCCGGCTTTTGTATATCGCTGTTGGTAAGAACTTTGTCCATGTCTCGGTATGGAAGCATTGTTGCTGATGTAACAGATGGCGTCGCTCCTCGAGCCAAGATGAACCAGCAGCGCTCCCGTCGTTTCCGGGCAGCCAAGGATGCAAAGGATGCAGATGAGAAGAAGGCAGAATTTCAAATCTTGCTCCGCCAACAGCGCTCGAAAGAGTCAAATAACGAAGAATCGACAACGGATGAAGTTATCAAAAAGACTTGGGATAGCAACGTCATCACCCCTGGCACTCCCTTCATGTTTATTCTTGCTCAGTCCGTTCGATACTGGTGCCAGTGGAAGCTGAATACAGACCCGGCCTGGGCCGAACTCAAGGTCATCATCTCTGACGCCACTGTGCCTGGCGAAGGTGAGCATAAAATCATGCAATTCATCCGCTCCCAGCGATCAGACCCAGAGTATGACCCTAATACCCATCACGTCATGTACGGACTGGATGCCGATCTCATTATGCTTGGTCTCGCCACTCATGAACCCCATTTTCGCATTCTCCGAGAGGACGTGTTTTTCCAAGAATCTAAGGCGAGAACGTGCAACCTCTGCGGCCAGCCCGGCCACTATGCCGATCAGTGTCGAGGGACTGCAAAGGAGAAATCTGGAGATTTCGATGAGAAAGCTGCCAAGCCCGACTCCAAGCCGTACATCTGGCTAAGTGTCTCTATCTTGCGTGAGTATCTATCTGCTGAGATGTTTGTTCCTGGTCAATCGTTTCGTTTCGATCTTGAACGTGCTATCGACGACTGGGTCTTCATGTGCTTCTTCGTTGGCAACGACTTTCTTCCCCATTTACCAAGTTTGGACGTCCATGAGGATGGCATTGATAAGCTCATCGCCATCTGGCGGGATAATATTCCTATCATGGGAGGGTATTTGACTAGCGATGGTACAGTCGATCTTGCTCGTGCTCAGTGCATTCTTCAGGGTCTTGCCAAGCAGGAAGATGCCATCTTCCGCAGACGCCGCGAGGTTGAAGAAAGAAAGGAGAAGAACCAGCAAAGACGAAAGCAAGCCGAGGAAGCTCGCGAAGCCAGACAAAGTGGAAATAAGCGACGTCGAAGCTCTCCCGACTACACCAAGGGCTCTCGCACGGAGCCTCCTCCGACTAATCTCATTCCAGCTTCGAGTCTAGACGTCAAGGTCGACTACAATATGGTCGTTAATAGAGGAGCCGTTGATAAGGCTCTAGCTTCCAACAAGAGTGCGGCTGCTGTTTTGAAGGAGCAGATGCTGGCCAAGAAAAATGCCGTGACACCGACGAAGAGTGGTGTAAATGGTATATCTGAGACGGTCGAGCAGACGCCTGAGTCTGCACTTGGGAAGCGAAAGGCCGACATAATTGACGCTGAATCCGACAGCGCCACACCAGGCCGAAGCACTCCAGTGGAGGCACCCAAGCCAAACAAGTTCGCCCTGGATAACCCACCGCCAGATACCGTTAGACTTTGGGAAGAGGGCTACGCTAGTCGATACTATCAGCAAAAATTTCACGTGTCCCCAGACGACATCGAGTTCCGCCACAAGGTTGCACGGTCGTATGTCGAGGGTGTTTGTTGGGTATTGCTTTATTACTTCCAAGGCTGCCCTTCATGGACTTGGTACTATCCCTACCACTATGCGCCATTTGCGGCAGACTTTGTGGATTTGGACAAAATGACAGCAAAGTTCGACAAAGGCAAACCGTTCCATCCCTATGAACAACTCATGGGTGTTCTTCCAGCTGCATCCAATCACGCCATCCCGAAAGTATTCCATCCTCTCATGACTGATGAAGATTCCGACATCATCGACTTCTACCCTGAGGATTTTGAGCTGGATATGAATGGCAAGAAACAGGAATGGAAAGCAGTGGTGCTTCTTCCCTTTATCGACGAGAAGCGCCTGATTGCTGCAATGGCCACCAAGTATCCTCTACTGACCGACGATGAGCGGAAAAGAAATGAGTTTGGAAAAGAAGCACTCCTGATGTCTGATAGACATGCACTCTATGACACCATTGCTCTCGAGTTCTATTCCAAGAAAGCAAAGGCTGCCACAAAGTCCATAAGGCTACCCACTCATAAGGGCCGACTCGCTGGCTCTGTGACCAAGAATGAGGACTTTCTACCACACATGCATCTTGTGGGACCGGAAGACGATATCAAACTTGAGCCTGATGTCGAGGACGACCGGTCAATGTCAGTCTTCTTTGCAGCACCTCCTCCAACTCATGTTCACAAGTCCATGCTCTTCCCGGGAGTCAAGCTGCCTGAACCTGTACTTGATCAAACAGATCTGCAGATACTCAAGAGCAAAGCCCGCACTTCAGGGCGTGACTTTGGAGGAGCACCTTTGTATGATAACAGCAGACAAGATCGAATGGACCGTCGACCAGAAGGCCGCATTAATTACAGAGCCGATGCTCCTCCGGGCTTGGTTCCACCTCCGATTCCTATCCCTGGCGTCAGTGGTGGAGACAACCGATATGCACCATTCCTTGACCCAAGGTTTGCTCAGGGTATGCTACATGGACTGCCTCCGCCGCCAATCCCACCACCTCCGCCTGGGTGGTATCCAACGAACCAGGTCCAAAGCGCGCCGCCGCCAGGGAATGGCCATGGCGGACGGAACGGGTACGACCAGTACCGTAGTGGGCAGCAACCTTTCCAGAGCAATCGAAATGGGGGGTATGAACAAAGTGGATACTCGAGCGGTGGACGAAGTGGTGGTGCCAGTTACTATGGCGGACAGAATCAAAGCAGCCGAGATGACCATCGTGGTGCGAACTTTGGTGGGAATTACTACCATGGACGGGGAAATCAAGGAGGATATGGCGGAAGGTGACATGTTACGAACCGCGGCTACAGAATTATCGGGAGTTGGTACAAGACTGAACTTGTTCATAAGTTTCTGAAACCACCGTCCGTTCGCGGTCCTTCTCCGGGGGGAACAGGCATCCACCAACAAGCAAAAAGGAGATTGCACATTATCAATCGAACATAATTTAAGCTACTCTGAGTACGACCGAGAAGGTCTCTGCATATAGTTGATCGTTCGAGTGGGACAATGCCAACGTTCTATGTACTCCAAGATGTTGAGGTGCTTGGCGCCAAGCACGGCTCTTCTCAAATACCGCCAAGCTACCATTCTCGAACAGTTTGTAACTGATCTGATTGGTTAGGTGATGTGACGTTGCAGAAGGGAGAACCTCCGATTCGCCACAGGTTCTCCTATTATTGACTTGAGATTATGTGGGATAGAGGAGGGTGAAAACCCGCGCGACAATTACAAAAGCTATCGAGGAATGGGTTAGCTATTATGTAGCTCAAGTAGTAGATTTTAGTGTCAGGGTCCAACCAGTTGTCAAACTCTCTCAAGAGCGGAAAATGGCGAGCTTTGATATCGAAAGCCTTTGCTCCTTGTGCACTTATATACTGCACGTCACTTAATAAATGACTCTGGCTGGCTCTCTCCAGATGCGGTATCTTCACACAAAGTATCCGTGACTGCAGCATACATATCTGTACACTCTAAGGGTAAATTATTGTGAAGGTGTAAAGAGCCAGGACGTGGTCACTTTTTTCTAAGCCCCCATTCCCCTCAGGGCGAGTAAAAAGGCAAAGACCTGCTTCAATTGCCATTCTTCATGTCATCAGCAATCTTCTCTGCTAACATGTACACTGTAGCCTGAGGTGCGGTACCTGGGGCCAAGAATGGGAAGATAGAGCTATCGACAATCCGTAAGTTCTTGACTCCATATACCTTCCCGTGGCTGTCCACGACCGCAAGCTCATCATCCGCCTTGCCCATCTTGCATGTGGCGCTCGCATGATATATGGGGATCAGGCTGGATCTGATCTGCTTTTCAATCTCCTCGTCTGTCTGCACACCGGGGCCAGGATAGTACTCGTCGCCAATCGTCAAATTCGTTAGGGCTGGGACTGTCCATGCCTGGCGTAGGCGCTTGAACATAGCGATTGAGACCTCAATGTCGGATTTGGTTGTAAGCCAATTGGGGTTGATCGCAGGGTGGTCTTTCATACACGGGGATGTAATGGATACGTTCCCCCGAGATGAGGGGACCATGATTGTCGCAAGAATAGTGGCGTAATTGTAGTCGTCCGTAGGAACGGGGCCTCGAAGGTTTCCGACAAAAACGGGAAGAGTGAGGTACGCGATTTCTGGCCAGTCCTCTGGGAACCCGGCAAGAGCTATATTCGTAACGTTAGCTTAGAGCTTGCCAATCTCTCTCTAATCTCTAGTCTCGGCGACTCATATGAGCTACCGTAAGCTTTCCTAGAGAGTAGTGGACAGAGAAGAGACAAGAGAAAACAGAAATCTTACTCTCGAGGGTAGATGCAGAGAAGTTAGAACGCAGGTGCTTGGGGACTTTCTCAAAACCGGCATATTCACCCCCTGGGTTGGTCAAACGACCAGTAGCGTTGGTGTTGAACAGTTCGACATCGACGGCAACATGGTTGCCAAGGCTGAGTGTCGACAAGGTGTCTAGATTGACTCGGTACCCGATACCTGTGAAGAACTGGTCATTCAGGTTCTGTCCGACACCGGGAAGGTCTGCAATCACAGGGATTCCATGCTCCTCCAGCAAGGCAGCGGGTCCGACACCAGACACCTGCAAGAGTTGTGGTGACTGAAAGGCTCCACCGGCGACTATGACTTCGCTGGTAGCGTGCAGGGTGTAGGAAGCGTGGCCAGTAGTGACCTCGACACCTGTCGCTACTCTGTCATTGTTGAAGAGGATGCGCTCGGCAAGGGTACCGTTAAACACGGCCAAGTTCGGCCGGTGAAGATAAGGGCGTAGGTATGCTCTATCAGCAGAAGCCCGGAAGCCGTTCGTGTGATTGATCGTGTTGGTTTGCCAGGCTGACCCATTCAGAGCTCCGTTAATGAAGCTGTCAGTATTCTTAATGCCAATACCTTCCATCGCAACTGCAAGCCATGTAGTCCAACTAAAGGCATAGGCAGGATACGAAATGTCTAATGGACCTCCCTTTGTAACAAGAGCAGGGTTATAAGAGGGAGTGGTGTTAGCGAATCTGGTGTCAGGCGGAGGCGTGAAGTTCATGGCCTTTTTATAGTACTTGGCCACAGTATCATATGCGTAGGACTGGTCTCCCACAACATCGGCCCATCTCCCGAATGCACCCTTACATGATTCCGACCAAGCCATAGCGTTCAAGTTCGAACTACCTCCCAGCTGGTTGAATGTCAGGAGATTTTCTTTGTTTTACCAGACTTGAAACTCTATCCAGGGGTAGCTTACAGCCTTTCCGCGGGTATACCGGACAACTTGGCCATTGATGCCCTGCATGAAATGGTCAGTTCGTGCCCGTGAGTTGGCAAAAAGTACAGGTTAGTGGATCATAGAGACTAACAGACTGTGGAGTTGTGACGAAACCCCAGTCCACCCCAGAAGGCGTTGTACTGGTCGCAACCAAATCGAAGTTACCATTATAGGCTGGAACCTCTGTCCAATTTCCAACCACATCCTCAGGCCAGGTACCTGCCTCAACGACAGCAACAGAAGCGCTTGAGTTCTCTGTAAGTCGGTTTGCCATAACCAACCCCCCGGGGCCGGCGCCTACGATCACATAGTCAAAGACGCGACCAAGGTTTTTGTGAGGAAACGACTGGGGTCGAAATTTGTGAGGATTTGTCCATGTCGTGCTGTTGCAAAAGCTGAACAAACTCGCTACCAATAGCAGCAGATGGCTAGAAGATATCAGGAAAGCCACCATGTTTACTTTGTATTAAGAGAAGGCAGTGTTATAGGGTGCGAATGAGAGAGGTGCAATGCAACGGAATAGAATGTGATGTGTCAAAAGGGCAGTCGGTTTGACGGGGCGCAGAAAAGATAGGGTCGTAGTTGTCCACGGTTACAGAGAGTAGATCTAGCGCTGATATCTCCCGCTATACGTAGGAACACAGTAGATTTGGAGAATCATCTGGCCCGCCCGTGTGGTTCCCGGTGATGGTTGGTTGCTCGGTGCTCATCTTGTGCCCGGTTATGGTAAAAACAGGATAAATTACTCGGTGTCAGACGTGGATATCACATTTTACTCGTGGTCAGGCAACGGTGGATTGCCCATTGTGGCTGCTGACCCAAAAGTACAGGTGCTCTAATTCTAAGATCCTAGTGAACATAGTAGTATAAGATCGAAACCTCTGATCCAATATACGGTTGGATTGTGTGCATTACGCAGCCATTTGGAGTTCTATATCACAGGATTTATCTCCTCGATGTCTATGGCATCTGATTACGAAGTCTGCCACTTAAGCAGAAAATCAGGCATGATGTTATGACTTTGGGTCGATCTTAATGGTAACACACGTCCCTGCGCTCGTCAAATTGACCAAGACGGCCTCCAGTTGCACAGTCGTGCAGACCATATGGATAGATACGTGGTAAGTTGTCGCAGGATTACATTGGCCTATAGGGCTCATTGACACATTTTTGGAAGCTTGCGAGCGACTGGCCTCAGTTCCCACCTGGGTACAACCGGCAGATAGAACCGAGTCTGGCTTATTTAACGTGTGAAAGCCGTGCGAAGGGTCGGAAACAATATCCATAACATCTGCACCTGCACTCAAGTTAGTAAGTCTGTCTGCGTCCGGGTGTAACCAGATAAAGGCAGGCCTACCATATGTCGTATACGATGCACTTGTGCTCGTTCCATTTGGATCCTGAACTGCACCGAAGAAGTCTTGCACCGTCCCTGCGTATAGCGAAGGGTGATTCAAGGAAAGTGTGCTCTGGTAGGGAGGGTGATCCACTGTATTGTCTGTCCAGTTCTCTGCAGCGAGAGGAGACGTTCCCTGACAGGAAGAACTAGGCGTGAAAAAGCCACTTTGCTCAGCAGAGTTGGCCCAAGCGCTTAATCTTGTGATGTTCGAGTCTTTAGCGTGAATGTCGATCGCACCAGTATTTGTTTCGTTGGGGTTAGCCACGAACTGGGGCGTGGAGAATTTGCCATCATCATCCTTATCCCTGTGTTCCTCATATTCATCATCATCTTCGTCATCATCTCCACCCTCTTCCTCAGCTTCCTTGTCAATTTCATCCGCCTTCCTACTAAGATGGACTTGGACCCTCTGATTCAACCTCATTTCCTTATCAGAGACCGCCAAGACACGTTCGGAGCGAGGTGGGGGGGTCCTGAGTGTCGTCCCAGAGCCGTCTTCCTTGGGCTTGTTGCTATTCTCATGTCTCAGGCGCAGGGTGGAATAGCGATTCTTGAGTGCAAGAGTAGTCCTATTAGGAGCATGCGAAGCCGCGATGGTGGCCCAGTTGGTCCCATGGGTAAGGACAGCGTGAAGCAAGTGCTCATCCTAGAAGCCGTCAATATCTACCAAGTCAGAATATTAGGCTAGAGCTCTTAGTCAAACCTCTTTTGGAGTCCAATCGCAGAAGTTGATGTCCGGGTCTAGCACATGGCTCCAGTGACTCGAGCATTGGTCGGAATTCCTCGACGCAACATCCCGCGCGACCTGACTCCAATTTGTGCCATGCTTCCGTACAGCTTCTATCAGCCGCTCATCCTCCTCCTCAGACCACGAGCCCTTGGCAGTACTATCTGCGAGACTATTCCACCATCTTCTGCGGCAATCCTTGTTTGACCGCCCGGGTACAGATTTGGCAAATTCTCGCCAAAGAAGTGGACGAGAATGTTTCAAGGCTACATCCAGTTAGCATTATACGTGAAGAAACAAATAAGACATCTTCGTTGTTCGGAAGCCAAGGCCCAGGCCGGGACCCACCATGGTTAACCGCCTGTCGAAGGAGAGCGTCCTCCTCTGCTGTCCAATTTCGCCTGGGGCGACCCATAGTGCCGAAACTTCTGGTACTTGATTAAGCACCTTTATGTCTCTAGATTCTAAGATTACTTTACACAGTGCAACCGCCATATAACCTTTATCTCAAAGTCATATTCAGTGTCATCGAGCAGGGCCATGTTACATTTCAAAGTGCGGAACCTTCGAAGTGCTAAGGTACGTGGGGCCGCTCTATGACCTCGTGTAACAAACCTAAAGATTCAATCTTAGCTAGCATACTTCCCAAAGTTCGGTAAGGAGTACCTTGGTTTCCGCTTTCCTACAGATCTACCTATCATGCCCACCCAACCTCACGCGGGTCCACTTTTCCTGCAGATCTACCGACTAAACCACTCTGGTTCAGAGAATAATTTTAGTAGGACTAACGCTGCTTATCTAGTAGAATTTCTGCCATGAACAGTCTGTTGTTGCTTTAGTAGATCCGCTTATCCCACTTAAATGACCAATAAATCTTGTATGTATAACGCTAAATATGGAAATAACTTGGTGCAGCAGATCTGATAATACAAACTCTAAATCATAATGGAGCTACCCCGAGCGACCCACACCCCTCGAGTGACGCAGCATCGGGCCTCCGTCCTCTTAAAATACGAATATCTCAAGAGGACCCCAACCTCTCCCTGCTACGTAAAGACCAGAAGATATCGAAATCACCTTATCTAGAAGGTGTGGCTATTAGACAAACAGTAGATGTCAGATCCTATTCTGGAATGTGGCAAGCCTTATTCCGAAACAGGTCGGACCTTACGATCCAGAAGGTTAAATCAAGACCATCACGTCCCAAGTCTGGTACACGAACTGTACGTGTACTTAGCTGCACCCCGCTGTTAATCCTTTCCATCGATCGTACCGGATTACCGACAATTATTCGGCATGCAGATCCCTGCCCTCCCACTTGCGGTTCTGTCTCCAACGACGCCCCTGGACTCCACTTCTCCGCAGACAAGGAAGTAGTCTTCTCTAACCCAACCACAAGATCTATGAGTTCGTCTCCTGGGCTCGTCTAATTTAAGCCCGAACTACGGTTGCTGTAACGGCCCAGATGCCAAGCTTCGGGGTCGGAACACCACTTCTGCGACGTCGGTGAAACAGAGTCCCAAGCCCAA